>VZSC01001631.1:4655-30056 GCA_013398225.1 Steatornis caripensis | reverse complement strand
ATTCCCATTTTGGCGTTAACATTTGTCCCTGCAGTAAACGAAGGAATACTCCCATTAAAGCCTATGCCAGTGGGTTATGCTGCTTTTCTTTTCTGTTGCAGTTCTCTGAGATTCCTGTTATTTGCTTAGCTTCTCTGATAAATGAAACAAAAATGTTTTCCTAGGCTAACGCTTAAGAAACATGAATCAAACTTTATGACCTTGTTTTGTGGTACTACCGATAGACACTGTGAAGCTGGTATGGACATGCAATAATAAGATGATCCCAGTGTAAAGGGAGCAGCTGAGAGGACAGATCTGGTGAAGTACTGCAGTACTTTTTTCAGCAGCTGATGCTGAAATTATAATAAGGAAAAAGAAAAGAAAAAGGTGTGTCGCTGTGGCTTGTTCTTTCCCTGCAATATATAGTAGCCATTCTGATCCCTGAGGCTGGCCAAGAACAAAAGTGTCTAGAAGCTACAGCTGATGGGTCGTACCAGCATCTTTGATCAGCTGTCTTTGTTCAACCCGTTTAAGCCATACCTCTGAATAACCACCAAGAACCTGGGCCCATCGTTTATATGATGAGAGAAGTCTTCAGAAAGGCATTTTTCCATTTCCTACACTTCTTCTACATATGTGTCTATGGCAGGAGGTGAAAAAATACCAATAATAGGGATATTAATATTAGATTAATAATACCTATTAGTAATCGGTAACATGGCATGTTTTCTGAAGAATCTGCATGGGATTCTGCCTTCCCTTACCCCTGCCAGGGAGGAACTGTCAGGGGCAGAGCATCCTCAGGCCAGGAAACCCCAAAGAGTGCCTGAGATTCAGGCCCTTGGTCACAGGTGAGATGAAATGATGCACTCTGTGGCTTACGGGCAGGAATTTCTTCTCAGCCCCACAAGCATAGGTATAAGCTACTGACCAATGAAAAGGTGCCTCCTGAGGCACTAAAAAGCAAAGAGAGAAGGGAAAGTTTCGGATACCAGACTTGTGTCTGCCTCATAAAGTTCTTTGCCTGTAGATTTTTCAGTCCTATAAAAATAGCAATTCAGTTCTAATTTGAAGTAATCAACTTTGTTATGTCTATCCTGTTAGAAAAAAGTAAATACATCCCTTTCTAAAATATCAAACAGTTTCCAAAAATGGCTAGGACACTTATTTCAACGTTCTGCTTTGCAACTGATGTTACTCAGCAGGTGGTATTAAGTCATTTCAATATCACTGCTCAGTTTTTGTAAATTTGCAGAAAATATGCATAACAGTGCTTCCTTTCAGCATAATAACCTTATGGAAAGTTTAATTGGTTCTCAAGACACCTTTGTTATTTCCACAGCCTTTCAGTTGTTCATGCAAACATGATCCATACATTACTTTCAAAGCTCTTTTGAAATTAAGTAAAATGAAAATTCAGCAATTCACTATTTCATGCCCATTTAAAAGGCATTTTTACTGTGTTAATAGAAAGGTATTTTTAATGTCTTAATAGAAATAGATGTATCTGGGGAAAGATACAGATGTTATACAGTAGAGAAAGTCAGGTGTTTGCAAAAAAAGTTGTTCTGTGTCATTTACTATAATGTTTATAAAGATCTTTGAAAAGTGATTTCTGATCAGTGATCTTAGCTAACTGTGAATACTTCTTGTCAGAGACAGGCTAACAGACATCATATTAATGCAAAAAGTTACTTTTTGGAAAAAAATCAATTTGTACTTTAGAGACTCTTTCTCTATATTTTTTGTTACGCTGAAATAAAAGTGGGCATTCCAGTGAGGATGACAATTAATTGTCAACTCTATAAACCCATGACTGTCTCCTCAAATTCACATTTCTATGTCTCTATAATAAAGAAAAGAATTAGTGACTTCATGGGTAAATCTAAAATATTACAGTCGAAATGGCTTTTATAGACCTATGTTGTACATGAGAGACGTGCTACAGTTCTACGAAGGAGTCAGTCACTGAATGCGTGGACAAGGTGACCTGGCCAATTTCATCAGTGAAAGAAGTTACTGATGTACAAACTCATGGAGGCTGGCGGTAAATACTCTGGGAAAGCATCTGTGCATGTTTACCCTGTGTGCATGCTTCCCTTGGCATCCGCTCTTCGTCATTGCCGAAGACAGGTCACCTTAGCAGATGGACTATTGATTGGTCTAATCCAGTACTGCTGTCTGATCTTTTCATCTGCTCGGGTCCCTCCTCAAAATCTCTTAAAGAAACTAAGCTGCTGGTGGTAAGAGCCAAAAGCTCTGGCATGGGTTATTATCAGTTGGTTAAAACAGTAGGAAAGAAAGAATTGATTTCTATGGCCAACTTTCTAAGTGGAGGAAGATCACCAATAGTCACCCTCAGACATCCCTGCTGGGTGTTGTTTAAGTGTTTGCTAGGAGACTGACCAGTGAGGTGATAGGGTTTGATGGCAAGATTGAATTACTCAGTTAAAAAGACGAAAGCTGAATTAAGAAGGGTTGCAGAAGGCCCTTAGAACAGTAACTTAACAGATAATAATATCGTAGATGAAATTCAACAATGATTAATATTATGTGAGGCATACAGGAAAAACAGTCCAGACTTCAATATTGAACTCCAAAATTTTACTACTTGAGAAGTTATAACATATATGTTTATGAAATCTTGACATCGTTGCACCATTACAATCAAAATCAAATCCTGTTAGGAATATTTAGAAAAGCAACAGAGGGGGAAAAAAATCCCAGAAGAAGTAATTACGGCATTGTATATACCCATAATGTCCCCACACCTTGAGCATTATTTGGTGTTCTGATCCCCTGCCTCAAAAAAGATGTAAGAGGGCTAGAAAAGGGACACAGAAGGGCAGGAGGATCACTGAAGGTAGGGAATGGCATTTCAGGCTTGGGGAAGGGGATAAGATTGAGATTTATAAATCATGCGTGGAATAGAGAAAATGAATATGGGACTGTTTTTCATTGTCTGCCTCTCCTGATACAAGAGCTGTAAGCATTAATGGAAATGTCTCAGATCCAAGGAAAAGGAACAAACACTCCACCCCGAAAAACCTCGGTATTTTTCCGTAAAGCATGTCTAAGCAGAAGTTCCTGAAAAAAGATGTTGAGGGTGGCCAAGAATTTGTGTGGCTTAAAAATGTAATTGGGGAAATTTTCTGAGGAAAAACCAGCAAGGGCAGCTGAATGCAAAATATTATAACCTTGCTCAGGAAGCTCTTGAGACAGAAATTGCTGGAGGTTGGGAAAGGATGCTTGTTAAATGTCAACATTTCCCATCAGAAACAGCATAAAGGACTGGACCTAAATTTGGGTCGACCTAGTGCCGTCATTCTTATGACTCAAGATGCCATAAATAGTAACTGAAGTGTGGCCCTGGTTCCTACAGATTTGGGATGCTGCTGTCAGAAGACTGGAAAAGCAGGGTCTTGCAGATTGCTTGATACGACAGCCAAATTCTTGCCCAATAAGGTCACACGCACCTTGCAAGAAATGTCATCACAACCTTCTTCTAGGTGAACTCACCAGTGCTGAGCAGTCGAGATGTGCTATACATGGGAAAAACACAGCAGCCACTTGAGATCTCACGGCTTTCCACCTGCAGTATGGGAACTCACATTTTGTACGATGCGGTAATTGCAGACAATTTGCTACCTCTGTAGTTTAAAGCCCTGAGAAGGTCCTTTCCCAGTTTGTGTGGGATAGATACTCCTGTAGACTGCTGACATATTACTGAGCTGTGATCCTTTTGCTTTTTATTTGTAATTGCCATCTCCACAGTTAATTGTATTTACTTAGCTTTCAAAATTCTATCAGTAGGTGCTTTCTCTCATGTCAAAAATAAAGGGCTATTGTGTATCAATATGAATGTTTATTATTAGCCAGGCATTGCTGCTGGCATCAATGTCACTGGCTGATTTCTAATACCTAAGTTCTAATGCCAAACAAACAATTAATAGACAGAGACAGACAAGTAAAATCAAGAAATGAGGTAGCTGGATTAATAGCTAAAAACATCACTGGAACCCTGAAGAGATGGCATATAATATTGATGGATTTAACATTGTGAAGTAATTTAAGTAACTGACAGTTAGGTAAAGAGAATCAGGTTACAAAGCACATATTATAAATTAATGATTGATTCTACCTGACACAAGCATCTGAAACGATTGTTATCTTGGCCCATAAAGGGCCAAAGTAATGGTGCATTTAAATCTTGATGGATAAAACATGTCCTTCCTATCTTCCTGTTTATTTTGGGTTTTTTGTTTGTGACTGGAGGAATAATTAGTTGCTCTGGGTTTGTATTAATTCTCTTTTTTTTTTTTTTTTTTTTGTGTGGTATGTACTAAAGTTTATGGGCCTTGTCCTGCTGTCATTTTTTTGCAGCAATTAATTCGTGATATCTAATACACAGCCCTGGGAAGGGCCTGGCATCCCTAATGTGTCAGGTAAAAGGACATAATTCACAGCTATGTTTTGCACTATCACTAGCTACTGAAGTCTTCTAATTACAACAGCTGGCAATTAATATAAATGACTTAGTCCCTTTCACAGTAAAAAAGTCCCTTTAACAACTGTGGGCTTAATCTGGTCCCAGATACAATTTCTGTGGTGATATTACGGAACAGCTGCAGCACAGAGTTCGTGTAACACATGTGACAATACAGCTTAGACAGTTCGGTTTGCCTATAACTGAGCAGGAAAGGCCAGGAGCTCTGCTGGTTTGGAGTTACAGCTTCCATTTGAGATAAGAAGGTCTCCATGTGTCCACACCCATCCATTTTAACTCTTCAACAGCTTTCTCCTCCCCTTTCTCCTTCAACCACCCATCCTGCACTGGAGTTCCAATCCAAAAACTGCACCCCTTCCTGAACCTTTCTTACCCTAGAGAGCAGTCTGCTGTACATCAAGGAGAACTTACTATGCTGCGTTTGCTTCAGCAAACAAATCCCAGCTTCCTGCAAATGCCTGGTTAACCAGCTGGCAGGCACTAGCAGGCTAAAAGAGGTCCAGATCAGCTGCCTTCCCCAACTGAGCTTTGTTTACATGCACCACAGAAAGCAAGCCAGTAGTACCTATCAATACAGATGGACTCACGGGACTTCCAAGAGCTGAAGAAATACAGTCTTGTGTTTTGTTTTTTTTCTAAGGGGACGTGAAATCTCATGTGTTTGTACCCTCAAGTGAAGTGGGTTGCAAACTTCCTAAGTTTTTCTGCAATGTGTTTGGGCACGTGTGTTATTGGCCTCCTAGCAAGCTAAACTGTAAGTAAGCTGGACCACTGACTTTGAGGAACAGGGTAGAGCTTCTTTATATAAGCATCTGCCTTAGAAAAGCAATGTCTATTGACTTTATATTTTAGTGAAGTGTTCGCTCTGTTTGTGAAAGTCTTGTATACAGCCTGGGCTCTGTTAAACCAGCCTTCTTACCTATATATACGTGTCTGTACTCACCTTTCTGTACCAGGAGTCATTCCTTCAGTATATGTCTTTAGTGCTGCTGAGACAGCTTTTATTAATTGAACACCTGGCAGCTTTTCAGTGAAGTATATATCTAAAACCAATGTTTAGATTGGGATGAACAGCTTTGCTTATAGTGGGTGCTGGCAGTACTAGTGGATTTGAGGCTTATGTACAGATTTACACGTTTTTAAAAACATAGGAAAAAAAGCAACAAAACTAAGTGGATATAGCCTTTGTTACTAGTTGCAGGGGCATCTTAAATTGATATTACCTGTAGCAAAACATTGTGGTCTCCAAGTCACTTTGGAGTAAGGCTTATACAAAAAGAAGACTGGGAAATTATTTGGGTTTTTTTCTTGTGGTTGGGGAAAACTGTTAATCTCTGTTTTTCAAGTTTAGCTTGCTGATAGAAGCTTGTGCACCACTGCCCAAGCTAGAGATTGGTCTGCAGCTCTGCTGCTCCATACACCTGTGCAGCCCAGGGATGGTTGCAAAGCATGTTAAAGGATCTGAATATTAAATGAAAAAGCCACTAGATTGCATTGAGCTGCTGGCAGCTGTGGTGGCACTGCTCTCTGTCATTGCCTTATGTAGTTGGAAGCAAGTTGGAACATGTCTGTGTGTGCTACAGCAGCTACTGTGATAATGCAGGCAAACAAAACAAAATTGTTTCTGGACTGTTCTGAGTTGGCAAACAACCATTATGGAAAAAGAACAAAAATTGTATACAATAACAAAATATTTTTCCTTTGTTTTGAAACGTGTTCAGTGATAATTCATCTTCACCTGTGAAGTGAAGTGAATGCCACGTTGACTTGCTGAGGNAATTGTTTCTGGACTGTTCTGAGTTGGCAAACAACCATTATGGAAAAAGAACAAAAATTGTATACAATAACAAAATATTTTTCCTTTGTTTTGAAACGTGTTCAGTGATAATTCATCTTCACCTGTGAAGTGAAGTGAATGCCACATTGACTTGCTGAGGTACGTTTATTGCAGCACTGGCCAGGCAAATGCACCTGAGCCAAAAACAAAGCCTGGCTTGCCATCTTGTTCATAGGCACGTGTGATTGAACATGCCAGCAAGCAGATTTTAAGTGTTGAAATCATGCAGACAATATGTATCCCTAATAACTTTTGTGCTGTATCCGGAGTGGTACTTATTTGCCAAGCTCCAAGAACATGTGACAGAATAAAAATAATGGAGACAAGAATATAGTTGGAAAGTGCACGGTCAGGATGTGTAGGAGGTGAGAAACAGTGTTTACTTGTCCGGGGCCATGACTTATGCTTGCAGTTGGAAGGAGCTTGCGGTCACATTTTGAGTAGAGAGAATAGAAAGCACTATTCCTCAGGTGTCTTCTTCCTTACCATCTTACCTGCTTTTTTTAAAACCGTTTGTGACCCTAGCATCAGAAGATAGGAGAGAGAGAAAGCCAGTAACTGTGAAATAAAAAAAATCTGAAAACTCTCTAAGTTTGAGTGTCATTTTCTAGTCCTTTCTACGTGTACTACATCCATGTTTGCTTGACTCACATAAAAACACTTTCCTCTCTAATCCCATTCTTCCTTTCAGCAGCATAAGGATTCTTGCCAAGTGTCTCCTTGGGGAATTTTCTGGTTTTGTTTTCTTTCCATGCCTTTATCAATTGCTCCCAATGAGTGTATTTGCTGCAATGATTGTCCTTTTTTACAAAAATGTCTGCAAAATCTGCATCAGCCTGTCATATGCATAACACTGTCACAGATGTCACGATGTTACCGTATGATTTACATCGAGAAAATTATTTTAATGGGGCTGTGCTGTTACAGTGATGTTAGCATGCCAGTAAGTGTTCTCATGTAGGCACTATTTTCCCAGAATCAGAGCTTTCTTTTTCTAGGCTAGTATGCTGAGAAATGGCTTAAATAGAACCAGAAAATAAATTTTAGAGATACTTCTGATGGGGAAACTTTACCAGCATAGCTAGTATTGAGGACCCCAATAGGGAATAAGCTGTCTGCGTCTCTTGGTACCTGTTCCCTGCTTTCAAAATAAAGATAAGACCCTGACATGCATAATGTGAGGATGCAGCCGCTTGATTTTGAGAAATGCAATGTCAAGGAGAGGCAAAAGCTGGCTTCTGTATGAGGCAAAAGGAGCCAAGGATGCCAGCTGGGCTGGCCATGCTCTTCTCCATGAGGGACACAGTCCTGCAGCACCTGAGTGAGGTGAGCAAGCAGGTCTGCTGGCAGTGACCAGAGCCAGCCACTACCTGGTGGTCATTAAGGAAGTCCACAGTGATGGGGTGGGACTGAATTAGAGTTGGGAAGTCAAATCTGTGGGTCAGGATCAGCAAAGTAGATGACTAGGCACAATTCCCGTGATGTGGCTAGGGTAAGGCAGAGGGCAATGCCTGACCTTAACAGCAGGTTGGAGAGGATGCTTTACAATACAGTTTTCTTGGACATGCATCAAAACTTATCCTGATTACTTTAGTGGCAAGCAAAGCATTCAGTCTTTGGTCTTTCCATGACAATGGAACAGATGTGGCAGGATATATGTTTCTCCATGTGGGAAATATTGACAAATCGAAGTGAAAATATAAGATATTTTCTCTTTGGGCATTTTCCCATCATATCTCCATCCTTTAAGTGCCTCCTGTTTTTTCTTATTCTTATCTCCGGTCTGCAGCTGAATAAACTTCAGATGAGTTAACTGGAGAGCTGAGGATGTGTGTGAACTCCTACTGGGCAACAGCGTGAAGGAGGGGAAAATGTGAGCAACGGATTGTCTCAGGCAGCAGTAAATCGCAAGCTCCCACTGCTTGGAGCTACCCCGATGATGCATGGCAGTTGTAAATCCAGTATGCTCAGTCTGCTCCCTGCCCATCTGGCACAACGCAACAAAACAAACAAAGAAACCAGACAGTACAAATGAATTTGACCCCAAAAGCTAAAATTAGCTAGTGTTAGCTTATTCCTAACAGCTTGAGAAAGCCTTGCAGTAGTACTCGCTCTGGGTTTCTTTGTCTTCTTGTGTCTGAATGCCTCCATGCAAGGAACCAAGCACTTTCTCAGAAAAACATAAAGTTTAATTGAAGACCACATACCAGCAATATTTTATATTTGAGACATGCGAATATGCTCATTATTTTGAAATCTTGCACTGATTATTATGGACGTGGGAGGGAAGGGATTAGGGAAAACAGACTTGAAAATCCATTTAGTGTAAACCTACAAAACAATTTCAACAACGGTAATTGCATGGGCGATTCATATAGCCCATCTAAGGTGGTAAAAGAGTTTCTTCAGTATGACTTCCACAACTTAAGTTTTGCTTTCTTAAGTCAACTAACCTAAACCTGAAATTAATATTTTGCTTTGGGTGTATTTGGTGAGGTGTCGGCAGTGGTGTGGCTGCAAAGGCTCCTGAGAGGAGACCAGGGGCTGCCTCATGCCAGACGCAGACAGTTCTGCAACAGTTCCACTGCAGCCATGGCTGAGCCCCTCAGTGATGCTGGAGGCACCACTTTGCAAATGTATTGTAAAAAGGGTGAAACACTGCCTAGGCAGTGAGAGGCTACGAAAAAAGTGTGAGAAACAGCCCTGCAGTACCCGGGTGAAAGAAGGAGGAGGTGCTGCAGGCACAGGAGCAGGGATTGCACTACAGCCCATGGACAGACCATGGCGGAGCAGGTGCCCTCACTGCAGTGCACAGAGCACCTGTGCTGGAGCGTGCTTATCCTGAAGGAAGTTGCAGTCCATGGGAAGGACCCACACTGGAGCACACATAAGTGTTAGGAGGAAGGAGCAGCAGAGAGGGGCTGTTCTGGACTGACCACAACTGCCATTGCCTTGCCCTGTTGGGGAAGAGAAAGAGGAGTAAGGAATGAAGTTGACCCTGAAATGAGGAGGGTTGGGAGAAACATGTTGCAGTTAATGTTTGTTTTTCAGTACCCAAATGTAGTTTAATTGGCAACCAATTAAATTAGTTTTCCCCAAGTTGGGTCTGTTCTGCCTGTGACAGTAAGTGATCTCCCCATCTTTATCTTGACCCATGAGCTTTATCATCTTATTTTCTCCCCCTGTCATGTTGTAGGGGGGGTGTGAGACAGCAGCTGGGTGAAGGTCCAGCAGCTGGCCAACATCAACCCAGCACAGATTTTTAAGGAGTAATTGTATTGTAGGTACAAGTAACACTTCTCTTAACATAGTTTGTACCTGGAAATCTATGTAGCGATTTTCGAAAATATTTTTTTACTTTTTTTTTTAAAAGGGTTTTTCTGAAGAGAAAATAGTTTTATACATTTGAGTCATTAGTCTTAACACTGCTATACAGAAATGTTGATAGAATTTAGAGGAACATGATGATAACAGTTTTGGAAGAATTCATGTGTCTAGGAAGCTTATCACATCTGCACTCTTCAAAGGCTAAGGATCTGATGTGCTTCTTGCTTCAGTTTCCCACCACTGAAGTGGTGCCACTCCTGTTAGAGAAGTGGAGATGAAGGTGGAAGTGAAAGGGAATGTTATATTTTCTCTTCTAAAGAAGAAAGGTTGCCAAGTGGAAAATCACAGTTAGAAAAATATCCTCTTGGGTCATTAAGAATGAATTGTGGGATTGTAACACAAATATGTATTTGTATGGGTTAATCAATGCCAAATAATACAAAATCCCCTCCTTCTGCCACTTTAGCCTCCTTCAGGGGCCTGTGAGGGCTTTGTTTTGGAAACCTCCTTGTGTCCTTTTCTTCTGTTTTTCCAAAGTACAAGTATTTAAATCACTGTTTCTACAGAATCCTTCTTCGTTTGCTAGCAGATGTGCAACACTTGCATGGAGAAGAGGTCCACATTCTTCTAGAGATTAAAAAACACTAGCTCTGCAAAGAACATTTGAGGCTGGCAGATCATTTGAGCAAACAGTAAGGCATAGCAGATGTCTCTGACTACCTTTCTTACAAATACTTGTGCTGTGAAGCCAGCAGTTGTTGTTGATGTGTACCAGATGTTTCTATTATTTTGTGTACTGCAGAGAAAATCCTTAAGTTGGAAAGGAACGAGGGAAGGAAAGGTGAGAAATATTTTCAGTTTTCCTACCTCAATCCTTATCTAAACCATCACTGTATTTCCCAAGTGAAAAACAAGGCAGTTCAGGAAATTCCACGCTGCAGTGACAAGCTCTGTTCAAAAACCACACAACTGCTTTAATAATGGGTTAAAGTCTTTTAAAAGGCTGCATAGCCATGTCCACCGTATGGAAAAGTTATCTCCCTAAATTTTCTTGTCATGGTGCCATGATTAATTTACAACCCTTTCATGGCTAGTCCATAATGGGTCTAAGCTTCATTTTTTCCTGGTGGCTTTCACAGGTTTTGTGTTCCCCTTTTGCTGATGCTGTAAGGAAGGTCACCTGTGCCAAAGCCTGAATAGTGCCCCCTGAAGTCACCTTGTAGAAATGAGGTTTTTATGTTGTCCTGTGCCAGACATCCTAGTGGTCTGAGAATTTCAGTAATCTAAACACAATGAAGTGACCTAATTCAGGGTTTACTCATGACCCTCTTTTGTGGCATTTCCTGCAAGGAAACAGACAGCATGTCTTATGCCTCCTGATCAAAAATGTCATATAGACAAAGTATAACATTTAAAATGAAATTTAAACTCTTCATTTTAGCTCTTAACTGCACTTCTTTTTTCGACTTTGAGGGTTGTTGGGTTCTGTTTGATTGCTTTTAGGGTATTGTTTTGCACTGTGATTACGTACATGCTTATCTACAACAGACAGGCTGTTAATTTAAAAAATATTTCATGGTGTTATTGTCTAACATCACAGTACAGTACAGCACAGCTATGCAGAACACTGATTAAGGTTCACTATTGATTAAATAAACATGTTTCCTAACACATTCTGAAGGGCTTATGGAAAACAGGGCAGCTTGCTTTCATAGCAAGGACACAAAAAAATGTGCGTTATTTCTTTGTGCTTTGAAGTTTGGTCGATGTGAGTTGGAGGAAATGGCTGGCTTTGCAAGCCACATCTGTATGTGAAGAGCTGTTAGGCCTGGAGAAAGATGCGGGTGAAATGTATGACTGTTGCTTGAATATCGCAGTTGGGGGTCAGCATAACTCTGCCCATAAATTAAATATCTACATGATACCCCGTTTCTAGATAATGTCTTTTTACTTGCTCAGCATGTCTGATCTTAGTCAGATTGGTCTGGCTTGTACTGTCTTGCTAACTGTTACTTTTGTAGCGTTTCCTACCTTTGAACTCTCAAGTCAAAGCTTTTATCTAGAAAGATTAAATCATTGCTTTTTTCAAAAATTGACTCCAGTGCAAACTGTGAAATCCTTTTTGCCTGAGACTTCTCCTGTTCCTTTCAGGAGGATGATATTAAAGTGAATGCTGAATGCTCTTGCAATTGATTAGCACGTTAAAGAAAAAAAGTTGTTCGTAATGTTAAGATCTATCACTGCAGTATGTTTAGTCTCCAATTTTTTTATCGGTTGTGAGTGGAGTTTGGCTTGTAAAGAGAGCTAGAAATAGAAGAGACATCTGGCTAGTATCTTACCATGGCCTGTAAACCTTCCAGGAAGAGAGGGACCCTGGTTATTGCAGCATCTGACTCCTGTAGGACCAAAGAGCAAGTTTCAGGAAATGAGCAGCTGTAATTTAAGATGGGAAGAAAGATACTGTTAAGCAAGATGATTTTTAATATCCGAAAGCAGGGTAGACATCAAACATCGGCTTACACTAGTGAAGAAATAATGCTCATATAACTTCTAGAAAGTTGATATTGGAGCAGAAATGTTAGTTAAGCCCATTCTGAGAAAGAAGTTCTAACCTTTTCTAAATAGCAGACATCAGAACATACTATTTTGCTGATTTTAGACTTTATCAGCTTTTTGGGACTTTTGAGAGTCGTGCAGATAGCTAAAGTAGAAAAACATTATTAAAACCCCCATGTATTGTATTTTCTGCAATCTTTTCCCCATTTAAGGACAAAAAAAAGGATCTAGTATTTATCGGAACATTAACTGACTTTTCATTAGAAATAGGGCTTAATACCCTACGCAGGAAACTCAGTGTTAAAGATATCAAATTTAAGGGGCTATAGGAAAGTCACAAAGCATTACAAATGGTGAGCTGGGATGGCTCTGAAAGGTTTAGGAAAATTTAGGCTTTTCTTCTAAAGAACAGAATGTTAAACTAAATGCCGTGGTTTGAGCCCAGCCGGCAGCAAAGAACCACACAGCCGCTCGCGCACTGCACCCCCCCACCCCCCACCGGGACAGGGAGGAGAATCAGAAGAGAAAGGGGCAGCCCTCGTGGGTTGAGATAAGGACAGTTTAATGCAACAGCGCAGAGAGAGAGAAGAGAATGGTAACGGTAACAACTATAATACTGACAAGAGAGAATACAAACGAGTGATGCTCAGCGCAATATCTCACCACCTGGAATGGGAACCGGAGCTGGCCCCTACGCTTCCCATGCCTTGCCCGGCCAGCCCTCCAGTTTATATACTGGGCGTGACATCAGTGGTATCGAATACCTGCTTGGCTAGTTTGGGTCGGCTATCCCCTCCCAGCTTTCTGGTGAAAATTAACCCAGGACACTAAATTTCATGGATTTTTTTTTTTTTGTCCTGCTGGAACAAAGAGGATTTATTTTATTGAAGAAAATCTCCATACACCTGTGGTTTAATACAAGATGTCCAAAACATATAAATGACCATCCTGTTCCACAAATGTATGAGATCATCTCCCATTCAGAGAAGGAATACTCCATTTCTAAATGCTGAGAACAGCAACAAACTTGAGGCACCCTCAAACTGCAATTCACAATGGATTCTTGAATGTACACACTGAGGAAAAGCTTTGTGCCTAAAATACATTGACCTATAAGAGTCCTTTTCAAAATATTTATCAATGTCCTAGGAGTGACTAGTTAAAACACAGGATAACTCATTTATCAATAAAAAATTGCAGGTTTAGAAGAAATATATTGCATTTAATAATTCGATACTTCTCCATTAAGGCTTGCTGTGTAACTGTTTAACATTGAGCTGATGTGGTACATTTTGAGCAAAACGCTCAAAATAAAGGAAAAAGAGCAATTATTTACTGCAACTACAGTAGATCCTTTCTCTGTATTGTATCAACCATACATGATTAATATCTTTGACAATATGGATCTTTCAGGACATGAGTGGAAACAGCAGAATTTTCTGAAACACCATCTCAGATAGAGCACTATAGGAACACCTATAGGCATTTAATAAATGGAATTTTGCTCCTGGCTATTTTCTTCCCTTCATGAAAGATTCACAGATCAGATTGTTGCAATTTGCGAGTTGTTCAAAAGCAATGCTCTATCAGTATCTGATGAGCATCAGCAGATTACTTGCTATACTCAGGGACTAAAAGTATATGATAATCCCAAATTAACAAATAAAACAGTCTTTAGAAGCTTTTGTTTAGCACTAGCATGTCTCTTTTGACTACATGTAGTAGCAATGGGTAGCCTTTCTCTGAAATATAACTTTTTATATACTGATAAAGTAGTTGAAATAAATTTCCATTTGGATGTCAAAGCTCTGTACCCAAACTGTGAAACTCAGCTGTTTTTTTTGGGAGCAAGCAGGAGGTATTTTTTCCTGTACATAGAGTTCAAACCCTCTGTAATAGTATCCTGCTTGAATGAATAGCATTAAGTCAGAGAAAGTGCAAAAAGAAGTTAATAATGGCAAAGGTAATGCTCCTGAGGAAAAAAGGGTTCAAAAGGCTACTGTCTGAAATGGAGATATCTATTTTGTTCAGTCTGGGCTAGAATGGTTTATTCATACCAAGCTTATTCTTGGGAAAAATACAGAAGATGTTAAACTACTGGTTTCCAAAACTTGAAACAAGAGGGAGTTCATTGGGAAGCGGCTGCCTGTTCATTGGCACTGAGTATTGACAGAAATTCAAGGCTCTCATAAATAGCAACAGATCAGCCTGCTTCTTCTGATGTAAATAGGCAGCTAACTGGGCAGCTGTGTGAAGATGAATATTTATTAATATTTATTGGTTGTTTTAATCCTTTTGTCTATGTGCTTTGCAATTGTAGATGGAAGAATAAACTTTGAAGGTGATGTTTGAATTATTTCAATTATCTTGCCCTTCAAGATCCCTGTAGTGAATGGATTTATGGGTGTCAAATTAAAGTAGGCCTCTTCTCAGCACAGAGAATGGGGCTATTGGCCATAAACACAGTTTCAAAATGGTTAAGTTGCATGATCCTGTCCAGGCAGGTGGATGTGGAGCCCCATCAAAGGGGTACACCCAAAAGGATTTTAAAAGGCTATGAAGCTCAGTCTGTCTCTGCCTGTGAAAAAAAACATGATTTGAAGAAGAGATGCTAGGTGTTCTTGTTTATTCTAGTGTTGTTTTTCCTGAAAACAGACTGTTTGGTCTGCAGAGGCTTTTGCAGTGAGGGCTTATTCCTGTGAGACTGGAAAACAACTTGTAGCTGCAATTTTGCAGGAGCTAGAGAAGGGACAGTGACGAAAGGCTCATTAAAGGATTTTATTTAGATAGTGAATTAGAGGAAAAAGAGATACTATGTGGGTATCTTAAATTTCACTGTCTACTGTCCCTGACCTCTCCTCAGTGAATTTTAACTCATCTGTGACTTTGGGTGCCCTTCCTTTGTGCCTTCATAAGATGGGCATGAAGGAGGATCTGAGCAAATACAGGCTAGTCAGCTTACCTCAGCTTGTGGGAATGTTAATGAACAAATCCTTCTCAAAGACTTTCAAGCACATGAAAAACAATTCAAGTTTGGGAACACTTCAAGTGTGGATTTTCCAAGAGAAAATCATACACAACTGTCCTGACTGCTTTCTGTGAGCTGCCTGTCTGTGTTGCCACGTAGAGGACAAGAAATGTTGTTTATCTTGGCTTTAGAGTGTTTTATTTTTTGGTGGTTTATTATTTGGTGTGATGTCCTCTGGCATAGCCAAAGTTGTGTGATTTGGACTTGGTAGTAGGACCGATTGTTAGTGGGGTCTAAAATTCTCTGCACTATTGGGCTCAAAGAGTAACGGCCAGATATACAAAGTTCAGCTGGAAGCCCTATACTAGCGATGTCCCTTGGGGATTGATATTGGTGCCAATTCAGTTTAACATCTCTATTAATGACCTGGATGATGGGACAGAGTGTACTCTGGGCAAGTTCATGGGTAGTAGCAAGCTGGGCGAAATGGATGATGCCCTGTAGAGCAGTGATGCTATTCAACAGGCCTATGATGTGAGTCAGCTGAAGCCTTGTGAAGTTCAAATAAACCAAATCTGAAGTGCTGCCCATACGATGGAGTAACACTGGAGCAGTACAGCCTGGGTGCTTACTGGCTGGGAGGCTGTCACAGGGGACTTGGGTCCTGGTGGACAAGTTGAACATGAGACACCAGTGTGCCCTTGTAGAGAACATGGTCCGCTGCAAAGTGGGCTGTGTTGGTGGGAGTGTAGCCAAAGGGTCCAGGAAAGTGATCCTTCCCCTCTACTTGAAACTTGTGAGACCACACCTGAAGCACGATGCCCAGGTTTGGGTTTTCAGCACGGGAGGACACAGACACAGTGGAGTGAGCCTAGCAGAGGCATGCAGGAAGGCCAGGGGGCTGGAGCACGGGATGTATGAGAAGATGCTGGGACAGCTGGGTCTGTTCAGGCTGAAGAAGAGAAAGCTCATGGGAGACCTTATTGCTGTTTACAGTTGCTCGATTGGAAGACACACTATAAAGTCAGACTCTTCTCAGAAGTGCACAGCAGTAGGATGATAGGCACTGGACATAAGTCAGAACACGAGAAACTCCAGTAATACAAGGATGGGTAAAAAAAACTACCAGGAGGTGGTAAAACACTGGCACAAGTTTCTCAAGCTGTGAAACCTCTATCCTTGGAGTTATCCAAAATGTTACCAGGCACAGCCCTGAGCAACCTGTGGCAAATGGACCTGCTTTGAGTAGGAGGTTGGACTAAAGTCCTTGGCAGGTGTGCTCCTACCTCCATAATTCTGAGTCTGTTTCCATTAGTCTGTATTTCCGTAAGTTCTCCTTACATTAGAATTGTGATGCATTACCTTTTGAAATGAGTTTGTTAGTATTTTATACATTTAAATGTGTATAAAGTTTATGTCGCTATATTTAAATGTGGAAATACATATTGGTGTGTAAAATGGCACAAGAAGGAAATATTTTGCGGTTTAAAAATGGCTCCAGGAGACACTTTAGGTAGTGAAGAAATGCTGCAGCTCAAGACAGCTGCTGGCTTTACTTTACAGTGGCTGATTCACAATCTACCCTACTAAACACTTTATTACAGAATGTTGATTTCTTAACAAAATAAAATTGACACTGGTTTATTATCCTGAGACAGCAGTGTTACTATTATGTCCTTCTGAATAGCACTATGATTTTAATACAACATTTGAGAAATATTGTATTTAAGAAGCTTGTATAGCTAATGTGTGGGAGGCTTCACACATAAGTTGCTTCACAAAAAAAAGTAAAGAACTTAGAACTGATGAACACTTTGAAAATGTGAACATTATGTATGCTTGTCTGGAGATGAATAAAGGAGAAGAGAAGATAGATAATGACAAAAAAGTAAAAGAAAAAAAAAACGTTTTGGATTTCAGGTGACTTCTACCTCTGTCTGAAAACTCGTGGTAGTCATCAATCTCCAGTTGCCGCTTTTCGGTAATACTTGGCTAAGGCATAATGTTGTTCTTGTGGCTGGATGTGAAACCATTTTCAGCTTTACAAAATATTTTTGCTACAAGAAAGTAGCATTTGCAATGGTTGTTCAGCATAACCAAACAGAAAAGAAAAACTCTGCTTTGAAAACTCAGTGTTATTTTGTTTTTCGAAAGAATTTCATACTTTAGCATAGCCTGAAGTAGCCATTAGCTAAGGAGCTTATGTAGGCAGTGTAGCTTCAAGGCCCTCTTCAGAGTCAGGCAGAAAACAGACTTGAAACGGGATCTCAAACTTTCTAGCTATAGTGGAGTTACGTTTCTCTCATCTGTATGAATCACATACTCCATCTTGAACCTCAGGAGGCTTCCTGTTGACTTTGTTGCTGGTATATCGTGCTGCTTCTAAAAACCATTCCTGTTTTGATGAGATAGCATTTTTCAATGGGAAAACTTTGTTGCACCAAGTAGTTGGGTGTAGGGAGTAATATCAAGAGGTTAACCTTAAAGAATACAAAATCCAGCCAAACATGACAGAAAATAAAGTCCAGTGAAACAAATAAATGGTGGGTGAGGCTCTTCCATTAACCTTGTCTTAAGATCATATGCTGCAAGACCTTTATCAACTCTGAGTGCACCTGTTTTCCAACCTACTTTCAAATGTCAGTAACCTCAGCGCAAGCACAGGCTGGCTCAGATAAGTTATGTTAGCACTTACTTATACATCTTCTGTGCTCTAGTTCTGTGCTTTATTATAGAAGTGTTCTGCTTGGTTATTCCTCACTCCACAGACACAGAAGCTGAGGGAAAAAATGGTGGAAAAAGTGCCAAAATATCCTGCAGCTGTCCAGAGCAAAATTAAAAATGAATCTATGGTGCTAGCATATCCTCTAGTCAAAACAAAATGATTGTTGAAAACAGCATGTTTTATTCATAATGCTGTATTTCAACATATATTTTAAAATATCTTTGTTGAATATTCCTATAAAAGACTAACACAGCACTTGAGCTTTCTGCATATGCTATCACTTTGTTAAGAATTACAAATCAAATACCAACTCAGCGAAAAAAGCAGGAATCCAATCCTATGTAGTGAACTTGCATTGACTTTTCAGCTTTGCAGGTGTTGGAGGATCAAAGCAAGCTTCTCTTTCCACATGCTTTTGTGTTTTACTAAGAAGTGCTAGTGTGATGTGTGCCACTCCTAACAGGACACTTGACAGTGTGTGCTAGTGTTACTGGAAGAGACGCAGGATTGAGAGTTCTGGTATCCAAACAAACAATTTAGTTTAAAAGGTATGCTATATATTTAAACTATTATCATGTCAAATAATGCCTACGCAGTACCCTGTTATAAAATCATATAATTAGGTTTTAAGATAACTATAAATACCTTGTGGTTTACTAGTCAGTATTTTTGTTTTGCAACTGTAGCATTAGCATAAGCATTTGTAACTGCTACCTAAGAGAATTTCTGGTGCCTGTTTCAGTTCTTTGTATGAAATTATTCTTGCATGGCATTTGTAATTGTTCCTGTCAGGAAAATGGAAACCTTGCACATATTCAGTATAGTGCCTTGGAGAGCACATAACCTTGGAGATCTGCGTAATGTACCTTCGGATAATGGAAATTCTGTAGATAGCTCCTGAAATACTACTTTCTTCCTCATGAAAGCTGAATTCTTTCCAGAGGTAATGTTTGCCCTTGGCAAAACAAGTTTTGATACAATAATGTTTATAAACAGCATAGGAAGCAAGAAATCCTTCACATCTGTCAAATGTCCCAGTATAAAACTTTCTGCTTTTCACACATGCAGAAGGCTGTACTGAAAATGAGAAACTAACAAGACACCTTTGAGTGATAAGTATTCAAGAAAATGAAGTGAAATGTGATCTTTTATTGTTTATATTTGCATATAAAATTGATTTCTTTTTCTGGAATTGCAGTTTCCCATCTCATTCTGCCCCTTTCAGATTTGCAATGAAAGAAAATGCACTTTTCAAAACTAAGGAAGGATTTTCTTTGTCAGACTATTTTCAAATGCTCTATGAATTTTCGGCCTTCTCATCAAGTAATCTATTTTTTTATTAAGCTCACAAAGCAGATTCTTTCACCTCTGATATCTTCATAGAAGTGTTATCATGAAGCCCCAGTACAGAAACTAGGCCTGTTCTTTTACTGTTTGAAAACAGTAAGGTTGCAGAAAAGAATAAATAAATAAAAATCCTGAGGATGTATTTCCTAGATAATTGACTTGGGTGCTTTGAATGAAAGATAGAAGCTTTTAAATCATGTATGTGCTTTTTACCTAGATCTTTTCATACATGAATCAGTGCATAGACAAATGACATAGTTCTAATCCTAAAAAGCATCTGCTAGGGCCACTCCAATTGCTACGGTATGCAGCCAGCTTTTATTATGCTGCTTCTTACCTGCATCTATCTTCCTTCCTTCTCACCATATTGTCACTCCTTTGCAGGCAGTGATGGCAAAGCTTGCTCAGCCATCTCCTAAATTTACTGTTAGAAAGAAAGTGTACCATCACATGTCAGTACTGTATTTAAAGAAAAAGAAAAATAATTTAAAAGTCCATCTTTTCCTCATAGAGAAACATTAGTGCCCTCCTTTCAATTTGTAACACTACCAGTTTATACTGGTCCTGAGGTTGAAGAAAGCATTTACTGTCCAAAGAAGTGCCTACCACATTAGTGTAAAATAAAATTAATGGGAATTAGGCTTTTATGTTGCTAAACGTTATATTTGCCAGCCTTGAAATTATCTCTTAAAAATACATTATTTGTTTTTATGTTTGACAGTGTGAAATATTGGCTAGAGCTGGTATTTCTAGGCTTTGCCAGAAGCTGCACCACATGACAAGATGCATTCTTAAATTTCACAGTGGGGCTGTCCTTTGGCAGCACTCCCTTCCTCAACTTTGACTGGTTTGCCTCAGCAGCTTCAGCGCCAAGATATGAAGTCTTGTTAAAACTATGTATTTATTTTATATATGCATATATCATTTTATATATATTTTAACTAGTAAGACTTTTATCATACAAATTCATTTTGTAGTCTTGATGACTATCAACGTGTAAACAAAAGAGATTTATGCTTATAATAAAGATCCATTTTGTGAAACTGTTTTTAATGCCAGTGAGTATTTAATTCATCTCCATGGATACAGAAAGCCTAATGATTTGCTTGACCGTAAAATAGCGTTATTAAAACATTTTATCAGAATGCATTTTATACAAAAGTTTACAAAACCATGAAAGAACAGGATTTTTAATAAAACTTAGTAGGAATGTTAGTTTCTACTCATCTACTCTAACATTCTTTTCAAAATTCCTCTAAGCCTCAAAGTGACTTCTCTCAAAAATACAAGTATGATATCCCTTTAGGCTAAAGAGATCAGTTAAGATAAAAATAAAACGTGAGGTACCTTTACCCTCTTAGACTATATCAGACCACTTACTATATTGTAATTCAATTTTTTTTTTTTGTGCATGATTTGTCACCACAGAAAGAAATGACAAAATATCAAAAAGTGGGGAAATAACAAAGTTGTTTCTTACTGAAATTTTTGTTTGAGGGATGTGACTAATGCCGGTGAGAATACATGTGTCTGTTCTCAACTTCTTTACTGAAAGAAAATGGAATAACTCACACTGGCTTCAGTGGTTCTGTTGTAGGATTATGTGCCATCATGAGTCTTTCTTCCTTTCAGGATGCCTGTTCAGGGCATATCTGTGCTAACAAAGGCTCAAGGCATCACTTTCTGCAAACTGGATTTTGAAGATGAGGAAATATGTCCGTTGGAACACTGAAGAAATAAAATTTCATTTAGCAAAGGTCTGTTCCAAAACCCCCTGAAATCAGTAGGAACTCTTCAATTTGATTCCACAAACCGTGGAGCAACACAAAAGGTTTCAGTCAATGGCAGCCTAGATTGCAAAACAGCATTTCTCAAAACTAATTGTGCTGTGATTTACTTGACGCTTTTCTGAACACAATGTTCAGAAGAATTCACACAATTCTTTCAAGAATTGTGCACAAATAGATAAATAGCAAGGAATATGGCAGAAATTTGACAGTGTAATATCTTAATGAAACTTACTGCTAGCAAACATTCATCCTATGCAAGCTACTTATTATCATGTCATCTTTAAAAAAAAAAAAGCCTGTGAAATTAGAAAGTGACATTAAAGATGAGGAAACAACTAGGAAAGCACAGTGTAAGGAAACAGATTAGGTCAAGTCATAGTCTTTGTGTACCTAAGGAGTTAAAAGCATTTTCATAAATTAAGAACAAATAATATAGTGGAATCTGACATGCACTCCTAGTGGAATGATCTAAATTAATTTGGTTACTGATCACTTGATGATATTAGGCTAATCTTCAGCACCATTTAACAGGTTTGACTTCATGTTTGTGGTTTGAAAGAGAATTTTCAAGTCAGAAGTATCTTAGATTTCCCAGGTAAGGCAAGGTGAGGGATTACGGAACAGTGCTGAAACATGCTTAGGGACTGAAATCTACTTTTCAGGTATTATAGATTAACAGCTTATTTACTCAGCAGCCATTTACTGAGTTCCAAAGGTACCAGAAATGGACTTTTGTAATAATTTTTTTAAGCATATTTCATTAAGAAAATAGCAGATGTTTAAATCTGAAGCTGTCATGAACACAAATCTACTTGCATTGGCTAAAAACATTCAAGCCACTTTCAGTAAACACTTCATCAATCATAAAAACCCTGTGTGCGAGTTAATTTTGTTGGCTGCATGAATTTTCTCATGTGTTCGCTTGGTGTTTTTAATGGATTCAATTATTATGGTTAATTTTTACTGGTTCTCTAACCAGTAATTTTCAAGTAGTCTCTACAGTGAATGTTTATTTGTGTGAGTAGTTTCCTGCTTATGCTCTAAAACCCTGTATATGAAATACTTGGCTAAATGTGTTCCTAATAGGCACTTAAATAATTGCTTTTAATTTTGAAAAGAAAAATTATTTGGAAATACACATTGTTATGTTAGCTGGTAACCCTAGGCAACCGTGTATTGCAAATGTATCTGACTGAAGTGGACGATCCACAAAAGCTGGTAGGTCATCAGCAGTGTGGATGGGAATGAAAAGATGACAGATACATAAATGGAAGCGAAATTTGAGCTGTAGTAAGTCATCCAGTTCTGCAAAAATAGTTTGGTCTTTTCAGAGTAACCACAAAACCCTCTCAAAAACCTCCTAAACCTCTTTCAGGTTTAGGCCAGTAGATTGTAAATGTGTTATTTATGAGATGTATTAAAACTATGCCACATTCAGATAATTCTGAAGGACCTTAGAAAGATGGTAGCATCAGTGAACATGGGTTGCTTATAGTTTGAAATCCGTTCTTGGTTTAAGAATCTGTCTCTGAAGCACATAGTACTTTTCAACATTTCAGGATTCTGCTGAAGGAAAACAAGTATAAACACAATTTTAAGCTCAAAGAGCTTAGTTACAACAGGCCCTCAAAAAGCATGCCACGACATCCAGTGCTTGTCATGTGGAGCAGGTCTGGTGCTAAATCACCTGCTAACATCTGCAATAATGCACTCATCAAAGCTATTTTGAGAAGAGTTTGAGAAAGAGGAGTTAGCTCCTTATCCTCCATTTCTTTGAAAAGATTCACCAAAATTAAGTCCAACCATCAAACATCTGGGTTAGTGTCTAATGCCCTTTAACAGATAGATTCAGGTGATAAACTCATACTTACCTTTTAGAGTCTAAGGTTGTCTCATGCTGGTATCATACAATTTTGAACAAATAATGCTTCTGGAAGTCATACAGAGTAGAGCATACATTTGAAGGCTAGCTTTTTGTCAGTGGTCAGAATAAAAATGTGTAGTAACTCTCCTAGTTGGCACATATTAACTTTTCACCTGTATTTTAGGTCAAGTTCTGAAACTGTTGCACTTTTTAATTCCCCTACTTAGAGGAACTGTATCAACAGATACAAACAGTGTTACTGAGCAACTTTATTACAGCACATATGACTATGCAAGGAATTTACCTGATTGCTTTTTTCTCATCTAAAAGTGTCTTGAGTGCTTGCTAAACTTTCAGTGCTGTATTTTCTACTCCCTTTTGGAAAACAAAAATAATAAAAAAAAATCCTCAAACATGGCATTCTTTCTATTATCCATCTTTGTAACAGTACACGTTGGGAACATTGCTAAAGTAGGTGCCGATCAGGTACTTCACAAAAGTATGGTAGATTCCCAAATTGAAGCTTAATTAGAAACTATAAAAGAATCTGATGTTTTAAGAGGACTCAGTGCAGAATGTGAGCTAAAATGTTCTACCAAACTACCTATCACTTGAAGCTGAACGTATGTAGACATCTTCAACGTTCAAAGCTGGTGTGGTCAAGCTATTAGCACCTTAATGCAAAGAATGTAGCTGCTTTCTGTGTATTGATTCAGGGTGGAGTTCACAGACTTCAAGTACTCATTGCCAAAAAATGAACGCCCAAGAGTAAGCAGTAAGCTCAATTTATAGAATAGAATCTTAATAATGAGGGAAAGAATGCAAGATCAGCATAAGCACTGTTTCTAACCATCTGTCTTAAATACACTTTTCCTCAGGTGTAGAGGGTCCTACAGCTGCTGTAGGTACCTGTACTACTCGGGTATCCTGACAGTCTCTCTCTGTTCACAATGGTGGCGTGTCCTCTTATTTCCTGCTCCTCCAAAAAGTGTCTGCTTGCTGTCTGGGAAAGGCCCCTCCAAGTCCCCTCGATGTTGGATGCGCAAGGACTAAGTCCACACACCCAATAAAGCGTCTACAGCAAGTCTGAGCCACAGTAGTTTGTAAGTTCTTGAAACAGTTCAGGGGAAGAGTTCTGTTTGATAATTAGATACACAATGCAAATGGTGGTCATCTGTAATGTGAATGCTGAAAAAATGTGCTCCCCTCACCAAACTGATTGTCATTCTACTAAGATAAAGCAGGTTCTAAAAATTACGTGCAGTGAGGCCCAAATGTCCTCCTTTCTCCATGTTACCAAGCTTTAATGAATTTCATTATTCTTTTTTAATTTACATGCTCTTGCAGAATAAAGGTCCCCAAATCATTAACTAATTTGATATGTCTGAAGTACCAATTCAATTCTCTGGTCCCTTGAGAATCTTAGCCATCTTGTTCAAACACCTCTTAACTTAGTTTCATAATTAGATACACCTTGATTGATGGTTTTTCATATAGCACTTACAGAGGGAAGGAAATCAACCTAATTGTTATCACAATTTAGCAGGTTTAAGATTAAAAGTCTTAACTAAATCACTTATTTCCAAGAGGAAACAAAGCCTCTGATGTAGGGCAAGGTAAGGAAGGTCTTTCAGGTAATGACTCCAATAACGAATTACTTTGGGAGGAAGCAACTGATACGGCAATTACTAAGAAAGTTCTTCCATGCTACCTGCACTTTGGTTGTATATTTATATGAAACCAGTGACACCTAGTTTTTATTGTTCTCAATAGCTACATCATTCCAAACAGAAAGTTGATATTGAATTAAATGTTGGAAATAAATGATCAGGTAGAGTTGGAACAAAAGGAAAAAGCACTTTTTTCTAAAAGAAACCCTTTTATTTTAGAAGACCTTCTAGTATAACATTTTTTACTTCAAAAAAATAACAAATTAATTTTTAAAGCCATGTGAATCCCAGACTTTTATGTCTGCTCACATGACTGTGCAGTTCTTAGTGCTTGTGGCAGAGGTAAGTTCAGATTCAGGCATTAGTCAATATGAACACACATTGCTTACTTGAGCTGTGGGTTACACTGTGCTATTGTAACAGGCTAAAGTCTTGCTATGAGAAGAAATAAGAACTATTGATGCCTGAGACATAGCACAGACATGAACTTATTTCATCAGTATAAGCAAGCCTGTCTCAGAATCTCCTTTCTTACTAAAGAAACTTGTCTGCAGAGTTGTTGTATCACTGTAGAACATGAATTACTTTAGGACTGAAATAATGACATGAGAACCATGTTTTGGGGGCAAATCAGTGCTACAGAGTGCAAAAACCTAGAATAATTACTTTCTTGTTTATGCAATTGAATAAAAGCTTCACGGTTAAGACTTGTATTGTAGTACCTTTAAAGAAAACTTCAGCAGATTTTCCGTTTCTGATACTATTTATCTATGTGTCATGAACTTGGTGTAGAGCAGTGAGTCACAGTATAAATCGGCAAACAGCTTC
>VZSC01001630.1:21836-36503 GCA_013398225.1 Steatornis caripensis | reverse complement strand
CCTGAGCGTGAGGAAGAACTTGTTTGGCGTGAGGGTGCCCGAGCCCTGGCCCAGGCTGCCCAGAGGGGCTGTGGAGTCTCCCTCTGCGGAGAGACTCAACCCCGCCTGGATGCGTCCCTGTGCCCCCTGCACTGGGGGCACCTGCTTTAGCAGGGGGGCTGGGGATCTCCAGAGGGCCCTGCCAGCCCCTGCCCTGATGGGATTCTGTAAAATAACTGTCTGTAGTCTTAATTGGACACGGTTATAAAGAAATGCTGTAAAGAAATAAATCCTCATCTTTACATATGATATATGTAAGAGCAAATTTAGTGTGTTGGCAGCTAGATGTTTGGAACTCAGGAGCCAGAATTGTCAAGTAAGGAGCATTGATCTGCCTCCATCTCCTCCTCTGTTTAACCAGCAGAGCACGCTCCTCGTTTCTTTTCATAATGCATTTCGTGTTATGTGGCGCCTCCTACTCCATTTTCAACATTTTTTCAATAATTTTGTCAGACTTAAGTGCACTGCAGGCCTTGATTTTAGAGATCGGTGGAGGTTTCCTCCAGAGGGAAAGAGGAAGTTGAGCTCCTTTTATTTATGGAGAGGCCCAGGAAGGTAGGTCCTGGCCATTTGGATTGTCGTGCAAGGAACTGAGATTTGTTTTCTCTTCCCTCGTAGTCTGACAGCTGGCAAAATTTGTGACTTTTTTTGATTTTTTTTTTTTAACTAGAACTTACTGATGAACAGAAAGAGTTTCAAGCTACTGCTCGTAAATTTGCCGTGGAAGAAATTATTCCTGTTGCTGCACAATATGACAAAACTGGAGAGGTAAATCTACCGTACAGTAGGGGTAAAATTAGATTTTTGATCTTATCGTGTGTAAAAGTTAAAATGTTAACTGTGATGAAGCAGACGGTGATTTTTTCCTATTTCAGTATCCTCTTCCGCTCATAAAACGGGCTTGGGAGCTTGGTCTTATAAATTCACACATACCAGAAAGCTGTGGTAAGTACACCATTGTTTCAATCTGTAAAATAAAACAAAAATAAAAAAGGCCTTAGAGGAGATTTATACATGTAACTCTGAATTCTTTATAAAATGAAGTTGCATACTTGAATAATCTAAATTTAGTCAGTGGGCAGGTTGACACGTACAAGTGTTACTAGGGGTGGATGTAATCAGGCAACAAATTCGATCGCTATTTAGTAATTTATGACCAGATTTTCTGCCGCTATTACAATCGCCTGATGTTCCCCTGGTGCACTGTGTCAGCTGATAAGGCCAAGAAATTAGAAGGTCGTATTTCCATCTAGTCCATGACACAGGCTGGAGTTGTTTAAGAGTTTCTTCCTGAAGGAGAGTTTTCCGGTTTAGATGAGGTGCAGCGGAGTGGTGCTTTGGCAGTGCTTAAGTGTTTGGCTATCCGTGGAAAAAAGATTAAATTCTAGATTTTTCTTTTTCACATGTACGTATTGTCTGAAAACGAAGTTGGGGAAATGTGCCTAGCAGAGCCTGGTTGGGTTTCTTTGAGGACTTATATCTTCTATCAAAGATTTAATAACTGAGGTTAAGGAGAAAAGAGATAAAAGGAACGATAAAAGGATCACATTTATTCAGCCACAAATTCTAGGGCAACTCAATGCTGAAATAGCCGGACTACTGCAGTGATAATAATTTGGTTATTAAATTAAAACTTCTAAGGGATAAATTGGACACCACTGCTTTACAAGGTCTGCAAGGGAGAGCTGGGAAAATACCTAGCACTAAGCCTGATACACCGTGTAAATTAAGAGCAAGTAAGGTGAAGTATGGATCAGCTGGAAACACGTACAAACGGTGTGCTAGAGAAGGGTTTTGGTCACAGGAAATCATGGCACAAAAAAAATAATTTGAGTTCTCTGAAGCAGAATCCTGGAATCACAGTGCAGCTTGGGTTGGAAGGGACCTTTAAAGATCATGTAGTCCAAGCCCAAGTAGCTAAGAAATGTGTGAACAAGGGACGCCTGGTTGGTGTAAAATGCCTGAACTTCAGAAATTAATTTGAAAAATCACCAGGTTGCATAGTGGAAAATCAGGAGCACAGTCTGGGATATCCAGGAACCTGATGGAGTTCAACTAGGGCAAGTGTAGGGTCTGGCACCCGGGGAGGAACAACCCCAAGCACCAGCACAGGATGGGGCTGAGCTGCTGGGGAGCAGCTCTGAGGAGAAGGACCTGGGGGTGCTGGGGACAGCAGGGTCACCGTGAGCCAGCCGTGGCCCTCGGGGCCAGGAAGGCCAAGGGGGTCCTGGGGGGCACTGAGGAGAGCGTGGGCAGCAGTGGAGGGAGGGGATCCTGCCCCTCTGCTCTGCTCTGCCCTGGGGAGGGCACATCTGCAGGGCTGGGGCCAGTGCTGGGCTCCCCAGTTCAGGAGAGCTGGGGAACGGCTGGGGAGAGCCCAGCAGAGGGCAGCGAGGGTGGTGAGGGGAGTGGGGCATCTGTGCTGTGAGGAGAGGCTGAGAGCCCTGGGGCTGTTCAGCCTGGAGAGGAGAAGGCTGGCAGGGGATCTCCTNGGAGTCTCCTTCTGCGGAGAGACTCAAACCCTCCTGGACACGTTCCTGCGCCCCCTGCTCTGGGGGCACCTGCTTTAGCGGGGGGAGTTTGACTGGATGATCTCCAGAGGGCCCTGCCAGCCCCTGCCATGCTGTGATGCTGTGATTCTGTGATCCAGAAATAATTTGGAAAAGGACGTTAATACTGATGTCATAGAGCTTACTCCTAATATGAAGTTACTCAGTATAGAAAAGATGAGGCTGCTGCAAAGAGTTGTAGGAGAAGGTCCTGAAACTGACTGTTAAAATGGTAGATGAATTTCAAAATAGGAAAAGTGATGGACAGAAAAAAAGGGAAAAAGCAATCCAAACTTCCCGGATAAATTGGTGTCTTCTGAACTAGTTACTACCTCTGAACAAAAAGAGGTTTGGGGGGTTATAATATATAGTTTTGTGAAGATGTCAGTGTAATGCCCAGAAGTGGGCAAACCCCATAAATTTAAGGTCAGAAATTAAGAAGGGAGTGAAGAAAGAAAGCAGAAGCCGTAATTACGCTGCTGCTTGAATCGAAATTGCAGTTGTCTCTTTAACTCGCTGCGCAGCCTGATCCTTCCACCTCAAAATGGTATTGTGGAAATGGCAGGAGGTTCCTAAACAGATGATCAAGACAATAAAAGATACAGAACAGCTTCGGAATGAGAAATGCCTAAAACGCCAGTGTCACAGAGAGCGCACAAAGGGACTGACAGCTCATCATCCCCTTCTGTAGAAGTAGAAGGCACCCAATGAAGCCAGCAGGTTCAGAATAAATGAAAGGAGATGGTTCTATGCTCAGCGTGTAGTTAATTTGTGAAACTGGATGATATCGATGCTAAAATTGTATGTAGGTTCAAAAAGAGACTGGGAGAATTCACAGAAGAGTCTGCCAAGGGTTAGCCTAACAAAGATACTCTCACGTCCCACCAAAGGGGAGGGAGAGGCGACTCAGATTCACTAGTCTCAGGGCAGATTAAGGTAAAACAGTTACCCAAGGTCTGTGTACAAGCATAATTTTTAATGAGAAAAGTCCAAATGTCTTATATAGTTTGGCATCCCGTAACGTACAGCCTTAACGGAAGGTCGAAGTAAGCCTTGCGGTTATTCACCACGCCTGTGGGGTTTGAGTCTGCTGTTATTTGCTAGATAAAAAAGCAATAAAGAGAAAGAGAGAGAAGAGGCAGGGTGTGGGGAGAGGGAGCGAAAGAGCTCACCAGTCCGGGTTCCAGCGCTGGTCCAGCCAACGGGGGTTTCTGGTCTGTAGGAGCCCTTGTCCAGAAGTTCCCCCCGATGCTCTTTTCCGTCCCTTTTTATTCTCATCCCTCGATGCGGATCGCCTCCTCCGAAAGTTTTGTTTCTAGGTGGAAGTCAGCATCCTTCTGCTATCGGTTAATTAGTCTCGCTTGCTATGTAAGTTAGCACGTGTGCTCCTTACGGGCATGGAGGGGCGAGTCTTCTGGGTTTTGAGTTGAGCTGGTGGTTGTGATCTTCCCCTGCCGCATTGACCTTTCCCCCGGTTACTGCGGATTCTTGTTGACTTCGTTGCTTCCTGGGCAATCATCCAGCCTTTGGAGGCAGGATGTTCCCCTCTTACCGGTCCTCAGCTCCTCCTCAAGGATGTAACTTACCTCGCTTGCGGGTGTTTGTGACGTTAGCAAAACAGTTCTTTGTTCCAGGGGGTTACCAGCCAGCCTTGGTGTTAAGATTGTTCAGTCTTTCAGTTGGCCTCTTACAGATACCAAAGATACTTTTGGCTGAGGAAGTCACCTCAAGGCTGGGAAAAAGTATTTTGAGGAAATAGTGCTGTGTTGTTCCTGTATTTTTATGCGCTTACCAAGGTGTTGGCTCTGTTACTGGGTTGGTTTTCTAATCAATATGGACACTTTTTGTTTAATTCCCAAGTGCTGTGGTAGCTCAGGAGCCCTTGTGGCCCTTTCTCTGCTTCCTGAAAACTCTGCAGGAAATTCTCTGATGTAAAGCAGTCAAAAGATCTCAGTGGTCCGTTCTTGCTGTTGTGCGCCACTTGGCCCGCATCAAGACCGTGCAATCACCCCAGAATGGCGAAACGTAATTTTAAATCATCTGTTCCTGATCTGACAAAACTCTATTTTAAAAATCTTGCGTGGTAATGTCTAATCACAGCGCACAAGCAAACGTACGTGGAGGGGAATATGTTTTTGATTTTTGTACGTTGTGAATACGTTCCATGTTTAAACTCGTTTCAGTAGATGAAATATTTCAACTGTAGGTGGTCTTGGCCTTGGCAGTTTTGAAGCGTGCCTTATTACGGAGGAGTTGGCTTACGGATGTACGGGGGTTCAAACGGCCATTGAGGCAAACTCCCTAGGGGTACGTTCTGCCTTTTCTTCCCTCCTTTAGAGTCTGTGTCTTTTAAAAAGATGGATTAACGGTCTAAATATTTTCTTTCAGCAAATGCCAGTAATCATTGCAGGGAACGAGCAGCAGCAGAAAAAATATTTAGGAAGAATGACAGAAGAGCCAATGATGTGTGTAAGTATAACTTAGGAACACTGTGGGCTGTTCATCATGGTTTTGTTTTATTTTTTAAAGCACCGGTATCTACTCGCAACGTAGGTAACTAAATAGTGGCATTTACTGGAAGTCAAGGAGTATTGGATTAGGCGCATTCAATAAAGAAATAGAAGATATTACCTGGCACTTAGTGAAAATGAATACTTTTTATTTCCCTTTCAAGAGAAGGTGCAGGAGTTTAAGAGAAGAGCAAGTTTTTTATGAGCACAGACCCAGACAGGCATTCAATTGCATTTATGAATCTTAAATATTATCTATAGAATCATAGAATCATAGAATGGTAGGGGTTGGAAGGGACCTCTAGAGATCGTCTAGTCCAACCCCCCTGCTAAAGCAGGTTAGCCTAGAGCAGGTTGCACGGGAATGCATCCAGGCGGGTTTTGAATATCTCCAGAGAAGGAGACTCCACAACATGTCTTTTTTTTTTTTTTACACAGGGGTAAACATTCACGTGCAGTGTGTCAAAATCTGAACAACTAAGCCTTATAAAATCAAGAGCATGGTAGCCATAAAGTGTTACTCTGCGCTCTTATTTTCGGATTTGAAAGATCCTCAGCTTTCGTATCCGAGTTTAGTTTGTGAAGCATAAGGAAGTGATGACTTCTTAGAAGTTACAGAATGGTTCTATTTATCACTGAAAGACAATTTAAAGTACTGTTATGTATTTGTAAGGAAAATTAACCCATCCATGGTTGGATTCTTGCTCAGGCAGTTGCTGGTTTGTTTTTTTTTTTCATGTAGTATTTTGGGGTTTTCCACACGGTTCACTTAAAACTTTTACAGATCAGTTTGGTGCACGTAATTCTGCCATAATTTGCGGTTGCTTAAAAATGGAACTTTTATTCCTCAAGACTCTGCGTTTTCTTTTAGGCTTACTGTGTAACAGAGCCTGGAGCAGGCTCTGATGTGGCTGGCATAAAAACAAAGGCTGAGAAGAAAGGAGATGAGTATGTTATTAACGGCCAGAAGATGTGGATTACAAACGGCGGGAAAGCAAACTGGTGTGTTGACTTGCGACTCACGTTTTCTGTTGTGTGTCGGTCTGACCATTCACTGTTTCACTGCTCTACACTTTTATCCATGATGGGTTTTTCAGGACACGGTATAAGAAAGCAGCCTCAGTCCTGTGCGACACCTGACGAGGAAAGCAAGCGATGACGTGACAACTCTGTTCAAGGATGCCTCTCAATTTTTGCTGTTATCAAACAAAATTAATTCCGCTTTCTCTTCGGGGAAGGGCAGCAACATTAAGAGTTAACTTGCAAAGTGCTCCAGAGGCTCATGTTACAAGGGACCTTCAGTTGCTTCCTACTAGAAACATGTCTCATTTTTAGTGAAGATAGAAAAACTCTAGGATTGTGGCGTTACATTTTATTCCACTAAGGGAAGACATTTTAACAGTGTCAAAGAATCCAGATTTTGCTGCGGTGTCTGTGGAGATGCTTTACAATATAGACCTCTTGCATCGTGTCTCACGTAAGACCGTGCTCATCCCCAACACGTAAATTCTTTTTAATTCAAGAGGAAAACTTTATACGTTATGTACAAAGTTGAATTTTCTCGTTATTTATTTCCTTGTCCAAGGCAGAACCATCGAAGAGGCTCTACCAGCTATCTTCTGATGTTACAGAGCACCATAAATGTGATTAAAACTGTTTATTTTCTAACAGAAAAAACTCATTTACGACTTAGAAGAATAAAATTAAGATATTTGAAATCAAGAGGCTAACGTCACATTTTGCATGCAAGACTGTATATCCTAAGTGGTAATTTTTATGTATGCACTGTGGATAGGTTTCTTCCGTACCATTTGTGAAGCTGATTGTCATTTTAAGAGTTACAATACGTGGAAAATGCAGAGAATTGGCACAAATGCGTGTTGATCTGAAGGAATTTAATTAAATCTTGACTTTTGCGGTAAGAGGTGCACTGATGCCTCCTCTCGCTCGCTCCCTCTCAGGCTGTTTTTTTATGGAAGGGGCAAGAAAAAAGGGTTGTTAGCTTATTGATAGATTAATTATATGGTACAGACACACACAAAACCATTTAACATGTTAGCTAAAAAAGTATCTGATTGTTAATTGTGAGGATAAACTAACTCCCCTCGTCTTTGTTTTACGCTAGGTATTTTTTGCTAGCTCGTACCAATCCAGATCCAAAAGCTCCTGCCAGCAAAGCTTTTACTGGATTCATTGTGGAAGCAAACAGCCCTGGAATCCAAATTGGAAGAAAGGTGAAGAGCGTGTCTCTTATTTGACAAGCCAGGAATTATCACTCGCTTCTCAAGCAGTCACACAACGTATTGCCATTAAAGAAAAAAAAAGGCGGTTAAGCAGCTGAACGTTTTCACATGGTCTTGTACAACAATCTTTTAATTTTCACAGCAGACGAAAACTGCTCATAGGACGTACTTAATAATTTTATTAATTCAGATAAGGGATTATTCATAACGGTCTAAGATGACTTTGCACAGCTGCAGAAGAATCTTTGGGGACCATTTAAATGAGAAAGTGCCAATTGATGCGGAAGTGTAAGAAGCGAGGTGGACAACTTTAATCATAAACATGTGGCATGCTTTAACTATTCCAGCTCAAGGCATAGGCCCCGGAGACGCTGGGGGCTTTTCTCCTCTTTTGGGAGGAGGGGGAAAAAAAACCCCAGAGAAAGAAAGTGCTATTTGTAGTAGCGGGCAGAACAAGATATTGAACATGCTGGTCTGTAAATCCAAAACTAGTATTTGTTGTATATAGTGATCTTTAGATAAAACTGAAGTGTTTTGGGGGAAAAAAAGAAGCTTGAGTAAACTCAAGAATGAAAATGTGTTGTACCTTGGAAGAACCCAGTGTAGCTGCACCTCTGTAAACTGCCCTTTTTTTTCAGGAAATAAACATGGGTCAGCGCTGCTCTGATACAAGAGGTATTGTCTTTGAAGATGTAAGAGTTCCAAAAGAAAATGTATTAATAGCTGAAGGAGCTGGCTTTAAAATCGCAATGGGAGCTTTTGATAAGACCAGACCACCTGTAAGTATCAGAAAAAAAACACTGAAAAAAAATTACAGTAGGAATTTCTGATTTTCATTCTGTGCTGTGTTTAATTCAGGTAGCAGCTGGTGCTGTTGGGTTAGCAAAAAGAGCACTCGATGAAGCTACTAAATATGCTTTGGAGAGAAAAACCTTTGGGAAACCAATTGTTGAAGTAAGTGAAATATATAAAAATAAATATATTAGAAAGCTGTGTTTTCATGCCAGATGCACTACTAGTGAATTTTCAGGGTTGTTCCTTGCTATTTGGGATGCGTGATTTATTATATCTCTGCCACTGCTTGGGTTTTCAAGTATTTCAAGTTTATTTCAAGTATTTTCAAGTTTTCAAGTTGGTGCTAAGTAGATCTAGCTATGGCAGTGGCTCCTAGATTCACCTAGACATTATTAATGATAACAGTAAAATCACAAAGAAAACTCCACTCCAAACCCTGAAACTCATGTCCTGCCAGGGCATACTTAAGTTCTTCAGCTCTAATGAACAGAGATTTTCAGGGAAGGACAAAACGTCCGTGAGGTGCATGAAACGAGGCTCACCATATTAATAGGAAACGTTGCCAATCACACCATTTACTGGCTGTTAAGAAATATGAATAAACAGCAAGCTAAATACATAATAAATAAATTAATATAATATAATTTATATTATAATATTTTATATAATTATATTAATTATTTATATTTTATATAATTATATATTATTATATTTATATATTTTATATTTTATATAATTATATTAATATAATATAATACAATAAATAAATAGATCTCGTGAAAAGTAAAGCACAACTTCATAATTCAACGCTCGACCCCTGTGACTTAGTGGATTTTTAGAATTAAAAATATGAAAGTCTAATTCAGCATGCGGTTGAGAGCCTGATCCAAATTCCGTAGAACTCCTCAAGGACAATTTTCCTGAGTGTGTTGACTTTGCAAATTAAGAAATAAAAACTATACCCTTCTTGGATGTCACGGAATTCTAAGCAGGCAACGTTAACTTCGTTCATTTTGTTGTTCTAGCACCAAGCGGTGTCTTTCATGCTTGCTGAAATGGCAATTAAAGTGGAACTGGCTAGGATGGCTTACCAAAGAGCTGCGTGGGAAGTCGACACTGGCCACAGGAATACCTACTATGCTTCCATCGCGAAGGCATTCGCAGGTGATGTCGCAAACCAAGTAGCTACAGACGCAGTGCAGATTTTTGGAGGAAATGGATTTAATACTGAATATCCTGTAGAAAAACTAATGAGAGATGCTAAAATCTACCAGGTGAGTAAAAGAACGTGATCTTCATAGCAATCCATACATTTTATAGAAAATAATCTAATGGCTACTTATATGAAATCTTGCTGCACACATACTAAAAAAATTTTGAGGATGAGAGCAATAATCTTTCCATTTAAAGGGCAGGCACTCAGGCAAATTCTTGCACGCAAAACTCCTCGCATTACGTCAACAACTGAACCTACACATGAGGAATCACGTTAGTGGCGTGGTTTTGTTTTTTTCCTGACATGGTAACTCTTCGAAATTCTCGGACTCTTCATTTGGAAGTTGTTGAACTCTTAGGGAAAAAGCGCTGGAGGAAACAGGGATCAAAATACCGATGCTCACTTTGGTATTCTGGAAGTAGAGGTGGTTTATGTATAATGCTGTTCTCGTGATCGCTTCTTGTGCTCTAACCTTTTCTCTGAACCTTTGGTATTGTCAGTTGGGCACATTACGTCGGTTGAGACAACTGCACTGAGTATCATGGATTAATTACCTCGTGTATGTTAGATGAACAGAAGCGTGGCATGGCCCTGGAGTGATTAGCCTTTTTTTTTTTCTCCCCAAAAAAGAACAAAACTTGCTTGTGTTCACTCATGTTTAGTCCATAATCACCCAAATGAAGTTCTACAAGGGCAAGGGTAGGGTCCTGCCCCTGGGGAGGAGCAACCTCACGCACCAGCACAGGTTGGGGCTGAGCTGCTGGGGAGCAGCTCTGCGGAGAAGGACCTGGGGGTGCTGGGGACAGCAGGGTCACCGTGAGCCAGCCATGGCCCTCGGGGACAGGAAGGCCGAGGGGGTTCTGGGGGGCACTGAGGAGAGCGTGGGCAGCAGTGGAGGGAGGGGATCCTGCCCCTCTGCTCTGCCCTGGGGAGGGCACATCTGCAGGGCTGGGGCCAGTGCTGGGCTCCCCAGTTCAGGAGAGATGGGGAAGGACTTGGGAGAGCCCAGCAGAGTGCAGCGAGGGTGGTGAGGGGAGTGGAGCATGTGTGCTGTGAGGAGAGGCTGAGAGCCCTGGGGCTGTTCAGCCTAGAGAAGAGAAGGCTGCAAGGGGATCTCATTGATGCTGATCAATATCTAAAGGGCAGGTGTCCAAGGGATGGGGCCAGGCTCTTTTGGGGGGTGCCCAGCGACAGGATGAGGGGCACGGGGCCCAAACTGGAGCCCGGGCAGTTCCCCCTGAGCATGAGGAAGAACTTGTTTGGCGTGAGGGTGCCCGAGCCCTGGCCCAGGCTGCCCAGAGAGGCTGTGGAGTCTCCTTCTGCGGAGAGATTCAACCCCGCCTGGACGTGTCCCTGTGCCCCCTGTGCTGGGGGCACTGTTTTAGCGGGGGTTGGGGGGGATCCCCAGAGGGACCTTCCAATCCCTGCCGTGCTGGGATTCTGCGATAATTCCCCAATCTTTTTCTGCAGTATTATTACCAAGAAATGATTCCACGTCACAGTTCTTCTCTTAGCATATACTATGCTACAGTTCTTTTTTCAGCAACAATGATTTAATTATGTTTAGCAAACCCAGTAATCTTTATCTTTTCACCTCTTTCTGATGTTAATAATGATGAAGCATATCAAAATAGGTATCAGGAAATGCATGCGGAGCATGATCTATCATGTTATAGATCATGTCTAAGATCTTAGTCTTAAGATTAGTTGAAATTACAGCTGACATTAAAATTAAAACTAAGCTCGGTAGCAAAGATTTTTTTTAAGGATAGAAACCGACTGTTTTGGAATTTAAAGGTTCTTAGCCCTAACTGCACTCCTGCAAGTGGGGAATGAATGAGTAACTGCGGTTCATTAACGATTGTACTTCCTTCCTGACAGGTTCCATGTTTTTCTAGAGAAAGGGGATGGGAGGGTTAAAAGTTTATTTGAAAGTCGAGACTGGTTTTACTGGATCCCAGTTACTTAGATTTTCCATTACAGTGATCCATCATGAACGCATGGCTAGGGAGTTTTTTTTTAAATTGCTCAAATTAATCACATTTACTATTATATTTCTGGTGGGTTTTCTGCTCCCCTACACTCCTAGCTTCTCAGATTTGAAAAACTTCCCTTCTTTAATTGTCAGTGATACTTGAAACTACTCCCATTGGCTTATAAACCAAAACCTTTGAAATGGTTTCTTAAGAAGGCTGTGATTATCCCTATTTTATGGCTACGGAAAAAGCAAATTTTAACGTTATCCCTATTTCATGACTATGGAGAAAGCGAATTTGAACGTTATCCCTATTTCATGACTACGGAGAAAGCGAATTTGAACGTTATCCCTATTTCACGACTACGGAGAAAGCGAATTTGAACGTTATCCCTACTTCATGACTACGGAGAAAGCGAATTCGAACATTATCCCTATTTTATGACTACGGAGAAAGTGAATTTGAGCCACTTTTGGCACAGGTCACCTCCTCCCCTCCACCGTTTCAAAACCTAATACCCGTTTTCTTCCCCAGACAAGACATTTTCCCCATCCTTCTTCACCCGCTATGTCTGTTAGTTTCATGAGAACCTTACCGAGTTTTGAGGAGAGCATGAGAGAACACCACTGTCTCTCAGGATCTTGTATGTCGTTTATTGTGTTTAGCCCGCTGGAGTTAAATCAAGTCGTGCTCAAATGTTTTGTTTTCTCTCTCTGCACATCCTCATCCACGCTGGATTCGTGCTGTGAAGGTTTACAAGCGTAGAAAGAGCGGTTGGAATTTTTTTCTAAAGCGTTCCGCTAACATCGTTGCAATTCTTCTTTTCAGATTTACGAGGGAACCGCTCAGATTCAAAGGATGATCATAGCTCGCGAACACGTTGGCAAATACAAGGCTTAAAGAAATACATCACGCACGTACGGCGCCGGTGTAGCGTTCTGTGTTCTCATGGAAGACAATTTTAGTGCGTTCCTTGATACGATTAGAAAGGCGTGGAAAAACTCCGTTCCTTCAAAATCTTTTTATTGTGTACATGATTAAGCACTACTTCTGTACTCCCTGTCCGTCCCCTCGCTTCATTCCTTCTCTGAAGCAAACCGGGTGTTTTCCAGGCATTTCTAAATTCCAGAGTGCTTGGATGTAGTCCTGCCCCGCTCACTCTTTCAGGCAAATCTTTGGCTTTTGGCAGGAGAAGAGGTAAAAACCCTTCTTGTAAAATTTATAGGATCAAAAAAGTGAACAAAATTCTGATTTTTTTTTTTTGGTCCATGAAGGCACTCAGCACATAACAAGGAATTGCATTTTCAGGTGTTTCTGTATTGTTTGTACCAATACAGATTCACTCTCCACTGTTTTACCACCAGGTTTTGGGTGGGTATCAAATTAATAAACCTCAGGGCAATTAAAAAAAAGATGTTCTGCTTCCTCAGGAATACCATGTTGCAGCATACGGTCTGTAGGTCACCGCTTGCTAAAATAAATATGCTAACACCGGGGTTTTGTGGCCTTTAGAAAACTGCACCTTTAAAAAAAACAAAACAAAGTGAATACATACTGCCTCTAGACCTTTCAAAAACACACATTCTCATAAATTTCAACAGAGATTGGTGTAAATTTTTCTCAAATGCTGGCCAGATTACTACTTGCTCGGTATTTTACGCACGTTTGTGGGTCAGTATGAACAAAAACTGGGTTTTTGTTTTCGTAGGGCTTTTCAGTGACTTAACCATCTTAATCCCCGCACCTAGCATGGACAGAAATTGTCATTTGGCGCGTTTACATCTGTGCGTCAAAGGAACCTGTAATGTTTATGAATAAAAATACTTCGTTTTCTTGTGCCTTACGCCAGGCTGCCGCTTTGTGGATGAATGTTAAGTACAGCTCTTGAGAAACACAGGTATGTGTGTTTTTATCACGGCGGGGGAGAAAAGAAGCGCGATCATTCAATTTTAAACGTGTTTTCATTTTAACCGAGCCGGCGTGGAAGAACCTGGAGCAAACGCCCTTAGTTTCAGTTCTAACAACGCTGTTCTGAACTTGGATATTACCCTGAACGCCTGAATACAGCAAAGGGCGAGAAACGAGAACCTTGCAGCGCGATGGTTTTCTGCTCTAAAACAGGATCCAAATGTTATCTCCGAGAGTCACTGCCGCATTCAAATAAAAAAAAAACCCTATTTATAAGCAGAGAGGCGCGGTTGCTTTTATTCACTTTGCTTGTCACGCCGTTTAAGTTGTATTTCAGCGCAGTATTTCAGTCCAGTCTCAAGTATGCTCCAGCTGTACTGTGGTTCTCACTACGCTGCAGCCCACAGCAGCCGTTCCACCGCAGCAACACCAGCGCCTGCGTTGCTGCTGTCCACACATACCGGTTTTAAGGATCTAGGTTCTACCCAGTCATAACAGAGTAGTGGCCTGCGGCTTAAGAGAGCGTGGCCTCTTTCATGACTACGCTTCTTAAAGAAGTAAACGTTGCATTGGGATGATTCAAGTGAAAGCGTGTAGCTTTTCCTTAGGAATGACTTACAACATCGCATTTATTTCCGATCTAGTACATTTAAATCTCATATTCCTTTCTGTCGGGATACATACTTAACTATGTTTTCAGAGAAGGACGAATTTTTCGGATTTTTTTTCTCCTGGATAGGTCCTTCTTTCAGTGCTGGCAGAACGCTCCGTTCCCTGGACTTCTTGCGGAAACCACCCAGTGCTGTTGAGGATCCCCAGCACAAGAGAGGCATGGACATACTGGAGAGAGTATGCGGGTGGGCCACGAATGGTCTGGAGCGTGAAGTGAGTCTGAGGGAGCTGAGGCTGGAGAAGAGAAGGCTCAGAGGGATCTAATGTACGCGCATCAATGCTGCATGGAATGGAAGCAGCGCCCAACAGGGCACGAGGCAATGAGCGCCAATTAAAACACGTGGAATTGCATACGAACACACCTTACGCCGTGCATTTTACTGTAACGATGGGTCAAACACTGACACACGTTGCTCAGATGGGTTGTGGAGCCTTTGGAGATACTCAAAACCCAAGTGGACGTGGCCCTGGGCACCTGGCTCTGTTTGAGCAGAGGGGTGGACTAGATGAGCCCCAGAGGTCGGTTCCCACATGAAATCTGTGAATTACAGAATCACAGAATGGCAGGGATTGGAAGGTCCCTCTGGGGATCCCCCCAACCCCCGCTAAAGCAGGTGCCCCCAGCGCAGGGGGCACAGGGATGCATCCAGGTGGGGTTGAGTCTCTCCGCAGAAGGAGACTCCACAGCCTCTCTGGGCAGCCTGGGCCAGGGCTCGGGCACCCTCACGCCAAACAAGTTCTTCCTCACGCTCAGGGGGA
>VZSC01001629.1:13470-55757 GCA_013398225.1 Steatornis caripensis | reverse complement strand
ATTCTATGATTCTATGATTCTATGATTCTATGATTCTATGTTACTTGGCTCTGATAATTATTTTAGGAAAAATTTAACTAAGATGGCAATCATATATTTAAGAAGTCTTGAAATCTGTTGTAGGTACTAATTTTCTTTCTTTCTTCTCTTTAACTTTGCTCTTCTCCACAGATGATGTTATGTACTGACGAAATGGAAAATTGCTGCCAAATGTTGGATTCCTTATGAGAGAACTCTTCCCCAAATCTGAGTGCTTATCTTAGTCACCTTCAAAGATGATTATAACTTTGACATCTTGAATCAAGGTCAGAGCACAGTGAGTGGTTCCAACTCAAGAGCAAATGATGAATATGTCTGAGGAATATAAGGATTAGTCTCAAATTACTATTGCATACAATGATCTCTGTTTCCAGACAACATCATTAGTTCACATGAGGAGTGGAAGAGATGTATCTGACAAACACATTTATTTGCCTTGGTTATAAGAGGGTTTCCTGTTTTTAATTAGTATGAAGACTCCACCTTTATGGATCATCAGGGTGCACTGTGGTAACAACAGGTAGACTCATGCTTTTTGTCCTTTCCCATGATAATGATTACAATTCATGATAACTTTGCATTGGATTTACAAGGACCATACAAGTTTGACAGGGTATTGACTGTATCATGATGGTTGTGCTGCCAATATGTTCATATTTTCATTGGAAGTATTATTTATAGATTAAACTTTTTCCAGTTTTCACTTTTCTAGTCCTTCTCATTTGTCCTCCAAGCAAAAGGAAAAGGTAACTAATACTTTTGGTGAATAATTATGAAGCTTGTAAAATTTACAGCATTAATATTTTTGGAAATGCCTTATGCTACCAAAAGAATTTTTCTCAAGATACTGAAGGATGTGATACAATATATACGTTATGATACTCCTTAAATGTCACACATTTTGCTTCAGAAGTCTGTGCATTAAAATGCATTGGTTTAGATAATGGATTTAATAGACTTTCTCAATAACCTACAGTTTCTTGGTCTTTTCCATACTATGGCTGGAATGCTTCATTGTCACTTAGAAGAAGGTAAATATGTAAGCAATAATGTAACCAGTTCAGGATAACACGCTGAGTTTATTATCACAGTTTTGAGGTAGTGTACTTTGAGAGTAGGACAAAGAAGATGTTTTTATTTCATCTGAAGCAGTCAGAATGCAAAAATTATAGAACATAAATATTTTAGATGCTGTTGAGAAACCAGACTAAGATACCAGCATAAAAACTGTGAGAGGGGGAAAGAAAATTGGAATTAATTGCATTATTCTGAAATAGGTGAAAGCAGTCAAATCTTACACTTAAGTCTTGCTCTCACTAAGTTACCAGGAATTTGGCCTGAGCACTGAGGGGTTTTATATTAACCACTGCCACTACATCATACAGTTAGGTAACAAAGACAAATCACTGTCTTCCTGTCAAATATGCTGTAAAAAAGGGATTAAGAGCTATAGTTTAAATGATAAGCTTGACATAGTCTTGAAAATGCAAACATTTGCTGGCAGAAAGACAGATATAAAGCAAACAGTACATGATCTTCACCTGATTGTAGAGGTTTTACAACATGCAGTAGAAGCCAAGGACTCCGTTCTTTTCCCTTTAATGTCTTAATAATTTCTGCTTTGTTTTTCATCTTAATAGACTTATTTACCACTGCAGCAGTTGTTGCCCTAGTTTCCACAACACAAAGCTTCAGGCAAATCTTTTCTTCAGCTATGATTCACAGTTGTCTGAACATGTTTCTCTTGGAAAAATGGTTTTGAATGGCATAAAAACCCAAACAGCAACCTAAAATTCCATGTTTAATTTTCACCTTGCTTACAATTTAGTGTTCAACATTTTGACTGCTAGGAAAAGCACAAATTGATCCAAAGCAAATGCTCATGCACCATTGAACATAAAAAAGTTCCAATGTCCTTACTGCAAACTCACATAGAAGTAGGAAACTCCCATTAATTTAATAGGAAAACAATAGTTCCCTCCTGTTTCTCATACTGTCATTGTAGAAGAGTAACTTCTTCTAGAATGGCATTAATAACTAACAAAGACCTGTGTTAAAAAAAAAAAGGAAAGAATATCCAACAGCGTAAGACTGAAAGCAAAATAAGACACTGAGTCAACTTTGAAAGTCTGAGTTAACACATACCAATTTTATACTTTCCTTCAAACTGACTAAAGTGTATATCTTGGGAATATAAAAATTAGAGCCTTGTTCTAACAATCTTGTTTGACCAAAATTACCTTTGAAGCTGAGGAAAGGAGGCAGAGAACTAAGATTTACAAGGAGTAGCCTTGAAAAAAGGAATTAACTGAGGAAGTACTGATTTATAGTATCCAAACTCACATCTTACAGTGCTATCTCATCAGCAGATGCCAAGAGCAGATACAGCAGGCAAAGCGTAAGAACTCAAGTGGAAGAACTGGGATAACCAATCCCATCTACTAACATCCTGATCACTAGCAATTATCAGTTTAAGACACCCTTGAACGTATATAATAGATTTTCAAAGAGCGACTATTAGCAACAATATGTTTAGGTAGACGTGGAAATCTGGTTCCTTTGGAGATACCATATACTTCCAGCATTTTCCTAAGCCAGAACAAAAGGTTTTAAAACTTAGCTCTGTACTTTCATGTCTGACATATTGCAGCTCAGATCTTCAGAGCCCCAGTCCATGAAACACAACTGTTAAGCAAAACAAAATAACTCCTTTTCAGTAATAGTCTAGTAAAAGTTAGGTTTAGTGAATATTGAAAGCAATTCTTAGTTTGCATGAAGAAGCTGCATCAGTTTACCAGTTAATCCCTGTGCATGTGCTTGCTTGTTTCTTTTTTTTTTAACAAGAAATTTAAGAAGAGCTGAAGAGGCATGCTAGTGCATACAAAAGTGCACGACACTTTAAAGTGCTTAAAGAGATAAGGGCATGAACTGAAACAAAAGAAATGTCAGGCTCCGAGAGAGTTCAGCAGAGAAAAGTCAATGCATAGAGGGTAACTGATGTCTAAAATGGGACTTTGACAAAGACATTACTGGAACCTGCATGACAATATCCCCACACTCTTTTTTTTGAACAGAGGATTAAACAAGCCCTTTGGGAAGGACAAGTGAAGATGAAGATCCAGAGGGTTGCTCAGATCCTATAGTGACAGCTACTTTATAGGCAGATTCAAGGAAAAAAATCTAGATTTTATTGGCATCAATACCATTCCTGTGCTTTAGTTAATAATGATATATTCTAGCAAGGACAACACCACCTAAAAACCCAAACTCGACTTTACCTGCAGGATTAAATACTTCTGAAGACAATACTTTACACTTCTATACGTCTTTGTGTATTCTTAAGTCATACATGTTAAGTAATCAGTTGCCTCATTATACATGTTAAGTAATCAGTTGCCTCATTAAAAATTAAATCTAACAATCATCAGATATTTTCCTAGCTGGAGTGTCTTCTCCATAGCTCTGTGAAGCTGAGGACATGAGTGTTATGTGTGCTTCCTGGGGACTTAAGGAGCATCACGTTCACATCATGAAAGCAAAATGTGTTCTTGCTCAGTAGAGTACATATCTGTCACAACACACTGGTCAATCTGTCAGTGTGACACTTCCAGACCACCCAGGAGAAGAACACAAATACCATCAAAACAAACCACGAAGCAGCAAAATCTTTGTTTGGGGAAAACCCCCCCAAAAGTCCAGGAATGTAATAGAGATCCCGCCAGGGCCATCTGCTCCTCCACGTCTGTGTCCTCCTCTGCTTCTGATGTTCACACACATAAGGATGTCCACAAACACTTGGCGCAGTGTTTGCCATAAAGAATTGGCATTGGCATTCACTGTATTTTTGGCAATGTAGTCAGAGTGCTAAATTTATATTTTAACCTACAGTAAAATCAGATGGGTTTACAGGTCTCACCTGGCAAGATTTGCTGTCCCCAAAATTCCCAATCCTGATAAACATACTTGGACATTATTTTCTATGTAATAACTTCCCTCTAGAGGAGGGAAACCCAGGCTTGCTGCAGCTTTCCTTAAGGTATGTGAACATTCCGTGAAACCCTCCTGCTTGATTAAGACCACCAAACAATGGACAGGAAGAATCGGTGAACCTAACATCATGTTTTTTCATGCCCCTCTTCAAAATGTATGTTTCTGTTAAGATTTTGCTGATTCTTATCTTTGTTTTTTCACTCACTTGCTGGTCTGATGTTAAGCAGAGAGACAACAGGTTTAAGGCAACAGATTGTCTTTTATGTTGCATAACCTCATTGGTATAGAACATATAATAGGTTCTTCTAAATGTATTGATTTTGACCTCCTAACTCTTGAACAAATTGCATCACTAGTATTGCTGAGACAAACCAAACCCCGGGAAGGGCTTGCCCTGTAAGGGCAGAAGCACTTTGTCCCCATCCTGACATTAGGGACCCCAGTCAAGGAGCGACCTGCCCATCCTGCCATCCACCCACCTTCCCTACCAACTCGCACAAGGTAGCCATGCACTCAGCACGTCCCCTTTCTGGATTGCTCCGTTTGGGGCAGTTAATTCATCACCATTCACAGCACAGGAATACTATGGATGGGATTTGTCTTGACTTTGAGATATCTAAAGGCTAGACATTTAAATCTGAGCAACTCACCTTGGGATCTTTTTTGTCAATGGAGATAAATAGGTCAGAGAGATGAGCCTCTGGAGATACTTGTCTTATAATGGTGTGAAACACCCTTTAAGTAAAACCTTTTCTATAACATTAGAGATTAAGTTTATGCTATATTTCTTTATATATAATCCTCATATTAAGGTACCTAATAAAGTCTCAGGCATAACCTGTGACCTTGATATGACTACAGTTCTATGCTTTATTCAAAGTGGATCCTTGGAGTTTCTCCTGATGGAAGTGTCCTCTATTTTTAACTCTAGTTTCAGTCTGAGATGGAGAAATAGTCACTATTTATATTTCAAATGCTAATTTCTAGAGCTTATCTACAACAAAAGCTTTTAAGCCTTTCAGAATTTGAAATTTTCACACAAGCTTCACACATAAAAAATTACGAGGTGTTCTAGAAGCGGAATATAATTAATTTAAAAATAAAAAGTAGAACTTACCAATAAAATGTATCATATTCTTGTGTGTTTTACTTTCCTAGACAGTGTTTCAGTACAAATATTTCCTCCATAATGTGCTGAATAGAATAAAAAAAGTTAAAAAAACAAAGCAAAATCTCACAGTACTAAATTCTAATGAATGCAAAGACCTTGAAAACATCAGTGGCTCTGCAAGCCAAATGCTGATCCCTTTGATAAAATATGCAGGCATAAAATGGTTAGCAGTTGAAATGCTGTGGCACAATAATAATTACTTTGCACCTGTAATTCTATTTCTCATTTCCCTATTTACTGTCTGATGTTTTTGTTTATCACAGAGTCATATTCCAGTCTCTTCATTTGTAGTCTTTTCTTGAAAATAACTTATGCTGAATGCTGAAAGAGACAAAAGACCATGATGATAAATTAAACAATATTTCTTTCTCTCTCTGTTTTTTTTTCTTTTTCCTAAGCAGGAAAGGTTCTGTCATCTCATTCTTTTATTTTTGCCTCTGTATTTTTTTTTAAATAATTAATTCCTGTGTGGAAACTCAGGATTTGCTCTTATCTCCTTTGTATAAAACCTCAACTACTTTTGCAGTTGTTAACATTATTATTTCACTATCACCTTTGTTGTTAGGGCTCCAATTAAATTGTTTAAATTAATACTCTTAAATGGAACTTATCTGAATGGAAATGAAAACATAATTGAGTTTTGGAAAATTAATATTTCTGCTCTCTATGACAGGAAGGGATTTGCTCCACACAAGTCACAGAAGAGAAGATGTTCCGGTGGCAAATGGAGATCTCAGCTGATTTTTAGAGAGGACTAAATTTTGGCTGAACCACAAAAGATAGAGGCATGAAAAAATAGCAGTTTTAAGAACTGAGAGAAGTCTGAAGAGGAAAAGTGAAATATTTTGCTTCTCTAAAATAAATGTAAACTCATTTTTGTATGTATACATGAAAATCAGGCACTAGAGCTTGGTGTCCTAAATGCTTACTGTCATTGCTGGCCATTGTATCCCACACTCAAAAGTTATCCCACACTCAAAAGTTAAAAATGTCTGTGTGACACACTTGGGACCCCTGCAGAGGAACCTGATCAGGACCTGGGGACACATCTTCATCAGAGACAAAGTTGTCGTCAGCCAGACAACACAACAATAATGAAGGAAATATTGGAGCAAATAAACAAACAAACAAACAATGAAGAAAAGGTAATTAGGAGATGTTTTAGCCAGGAGGCACCCCATGTGCTGCTGAAACTGCCAGGAGAAAGGAGTGCATAGGATCAGCTCAGCATGAGTGGCTACTGCAGAGCAAGGAAGTAAACTTTGAAGGTGAACCTCCTGGCAGCAGAGCAACACCGGGCTGACTTCATTTTCTGCATGTCACAGACTGAGGAGTCCCATAATGTCAATTAGTGACCACTCAATGATCATTTATTATATAATGATGCTCCTATGCATTCAGCATAGTCTGTTGACTGCCCATGGGTAGTAGAGGGAGGAAATAATAGAAAACAGAAGTGATTCACAAGCACAAGACAGAAAGATGAATACTTATAAGCAGATTTGACTGAAGGCTATAGTTGTATCTAAACCACTGAGTATTGCACATCGAGTTAATAGAGACCTACAGAAGCAAATTACGGTCAGGACCAGTAATGAGAGGTTCAGGATGTGCCTTGATTGAAGGATAATGTAAGTGGCTTTCATGAAGACAATAGAAAAAATTCTTGGTCTCTCTTCATCATACATATCTTTCCTTTGCACTAGATAATCTTTGTATATTTATATATGTTGAAAGTTAATTTGTTTTCTCCAGAATCTTGAAAAAGTTCCTATATGAATAGCACCAGTTAGGCAAACTATACATGTACTCTTTTTTTGCTTTCAGTATTTCAGGAAACAAAGTTTGTACTCTCTGTTTTCTATAGTCTTTCCTCCATTTACGCCTGTTCTTCAGCAAGCATCTTCACTATAATCTGTTTGTCATTTTTATGGCTTGCTCCCTCTTCTACCAAAATGTAATGTTGATAGATCAGCATCACCAAATCTTTCAGAGTCATCAGTGTCACTTCTGAAGTGGCTGCAAGAGTTATTGCAAAGTCTTCTTTTGGTAACTGCTGGGCTCCCATCTAACTGTTTAGCTGATGACTGAAAGAATTAAATTAGTTTCTTTTATGACTGAATTCAGTACTAAGCTGTATCAGCCAATAAGACATTATGGGCTACTCGGCAATTTTCAGGAAGAAATAAAGGCTTAATGGTTGGTAACATACATACACGCTTCCCAGCTTCTTGTGGACCCCCAGCCTCCTTTGCTGGTGGGGCGGTGTGAGAGGCAGAAATGGCCTTGGCTCTGTATAAGCACTGCTCAGCAGTAACAAAAATATCTCTGGGTGACTGTTATCAGGACAAATCCAAACTATAGCCCCATACCAGTTACTCTGAAGAAAATTAACTCTATCCCAGCCAAAACCAACACATTCGCCTATTCTCCCTGCCATTTTCAAGTCCCAAATTGTTATCAGTTATCAGACAGCAACAGAATAAGTCCTATTTTTCTGCAATTATGAAAATTCATGTTTAATTAGGGCTATGGATAATACTTCAGTTTCTCACTCCACTCTAACTTTCCTTTCACTTCAGGCTAAAGCCAAAAATAACATATGTTTGCACAGAGGATTGTTTATGGATAAGAAAATGTTTCAGTTATGTTGTTTTAGCTTTGTAATGCCGTCAGTCACACCAGGGAAAACATGGGAGTTGAGTAAATGACAAAACTACTCGCTCTAGACTCCTTTGGCAATATATGAGGATCATTGGACCTGGTCTGAAAATGATTCAGATGGCTTAAGATCTGGAAGCGTCCCTTTTTAGCACCAACTGTAAAGAGTCTCTTGGGTGACTGAAGTGGGAAGATTAAAGTTAAGGAAGATCAATCAAGATTGAGCTAATATTGATTCCAAATTGGTTCCTGTTTTATCTTCTGCAAAACGGGAAGCACAAGGTGCTCGCACAGCTTTTGCCGCTTGGAGGCTGATTGTGGTGTTCAAACTGACACCTTGGGGTTTTTTTGTTCCCACCCCGGCAGGTTTTTTTTATTTTCTTGTTTCATTTTAATGATCACAAAGGAAATTCAAGGCTCTTGATTGCTGGATACTCCCTTTACCCTGGGGAGCCCTCACTCACGTGAGGAAATTCATTATTGCTAAAAGGATTGCTGTTGTAAACAGTCAGTCACCAAAAATGAGGGTTGCACAGCCTCCTCCTCAGCACTTCCTACAACAGTTTAAATAGCACTAAATAAGTATTTGATGGTAGTTAGTCTAATGCAAGGGACAATGTGGTGCTTCCTTATGAAGAAGATCAGGTGCCCCCAGTGATCTTGGCTGAGTACCTTGGGAGCTGGTACTGGCTCTTTTGGGTAAGACCCAGTTAGTGCTCTGGGTTGCAGGTCAAATGGAAATTATAACAAAATCAGGCCCAGCCACAAAAGCATGTGCACCCAGCTCTCCAGTAAGGCAGAAAACTGGTATATCAACACAGCTGTACATGCCACCTCCTAGTGGTAAGGGACAGCTTGAGGGAAAGTTCCGTGACCACTGCTTGAGTACTTCTGGTATGTGACAATGTGCAGCTGCATCATTCAAAGAGTGTATTTGGTTGTGAGCAGACTCAAACATGAGAAGACACTGATCCTAAGCACCTCCTCTATTTCAGGTAGCAAGGAGATAGATGCTAATTTTGTTTTATTACCTTCCCCTTTTCCCCACCTTGCCTGCCCCAGCCCCGTAGCTTAACTTGGTCAGTGTATAACTTTCTCTGTGTGTTCAATTATCAATACAGAAAGATTATTTCATGTAAGGAAGCTGGTTTGTCTCTAACTCACGGTTAAAAAAAGATTTTGCAAGGCCAGGAAAGGAAAGCTCACAGGAACAGTACTTTCAACAGGCATGGAGATGCCTTCTTGATGACATTGTAAGCAAGAGTGACAAGATCCATTGCTGAATAGTAACAGAAAAAGAAGATGAAGAAATAGTGGGAGTTTATAGAAACAGTGTTAAATGAAGCCACTTGGTTATACTTCTAACTGGAAAGAATTGCTCTTCTGTCCTTGATTTCAGGTCTGTTGGTAATGACTGTCACTATTATGAAGTGTCAAATTTTCTTTTAATAACTGTGAAAACATAATAAGATTTATTTCATAGTATTGAAAAATTCTTAAGAAAATAAAAACACAATTAAACTGAGCTGGTTAATTTCTTATACATCTTAATTTAGTATATTCTTCTTATTACTTAGTATATCTTAATTTAGTATATTCTCAGAGCAAGCTTACCCTCACATAATAGCCAGTGCTTCTAAGGCCTGTGATGGAGAGAGACGGATCCTTTCAGAGAGATGTAAGTGAATCCTGGAGAGCTGGGGGATTTGTAAACTCAGTTCAACACTGAACCTTTCACCTAGTCCTCCAAGAACACAGCTCCTGCTAATGTGAGAGATTATTTTTTACGAACAAAGTAGAATCTACCACCCTCCCCAAAACTCCAACACATTTTTAGCTAGAAATAAACAGAAGTACAGCCTATCTTGTGTTCTCATTCACAGCTTCTTTATTCTCCCTTAATGTAAATGACAATCAGGTCTTTGTCATTTATCTTCCATCCAGCTCATGCTGTGTCTCCTTTTTTTTTTAACTTTGTTTTTAATGGATTTTCTTTACCCTTTTGTGCATTGGTGGAGATAAATCAGGAATGAATTTGGAGCTGGTCTTCCTCTGTATAGATGATGATTTGTATCATGCAAACTGAGCAAAAGCACTTGGAGAAATAGGAGATGCCAGTCAGGAATATAAATAGGAATTTTCTCAAGAAGGTGACTGGACTAAGACTATAATTTTCCCAATAGCATGCTTGTCCTGAAACAGAATGAGTATAATCAGATCATGAAACATAATAGCTTTTATGATACCTTTTTAATGGCTTTTTGTTTGTATGTTTTGAGGGACGTGCACTCCTATAAACCTCTCTGAGAAATAAAATAATAAAATATATTAGAAATGTGTTGTTACAAGTTCTTCCTGCAAGATACAGGCAGACTAAATATTTTTATAAACGCATCCAATTCAGTAATAATTCAGTAATGTAAATCAAAATTAGCAGAATAGCAATCTAAAAGTATATATGATTTTTAAAAAGTGTTTAAACCTGTGCTCGTCCCTGACACAAGTATACACATGCCTTTGCAAAGTTAAGGCCAAGTACGTGAGGAAAATCTGACTGTTGGGTGTTGCCTCCAGTCTGGCTCACAGCTTTCCAGCTTCCCTCTCTTGCTACGTTGTGTCTAGAATTCAAATTATCTCATAATTTGAAAATATTTCAGTTGATGCAGTTTGAATGTCTACTGCAATGTTTGTCCAGAACAAAACTTCAGCATTCAAATCAGCCTGTGAAATGGAGGGCTGTTTAGATAGAGTAAGATACATGAGATTAATATTTCATTTAAAATTCTAGCCTCTCATAGTGTGGGACCTTCTTACCGGCTTGAACTAGGCTTTTACAAAAACTAGAGAGGGCTGGAGAAACTGGAGCTGCAAGTGCTTAAACGTATACATATGTGTGTGCGTGTGCGTGTGTGTGTGTATATATATATATATATATATATGTATTTCAGATTCCAGTGGGGAGAATTGATAATTTCATAGGAGCTTTCTCCTCTCTTGGGAATTCAGGTTGATTTGCAGATGTAATGTTCTACATCTACTGACAATGAGCTACGGTAACAGGTACGTCCTACAAAAAAATTGCTCCAACTCTTGGTCTTTCTAGGAAGCTCTCATTGCTATTTCCTTGTCCTCGTTTCTCTTATCTGCTCTTATTCCTCTCCATAAATTTCACATGCAGACCACCATAATCCTCGTACTTACCTTAGAATGGTCTGATCTTTACATCTCACCTTGCATTGCTGTGGCCCAGACCTTGGAAAACCTTGAGATCTTACCAGAAATCTCGATTGTTTCTTTTTAAGACTCAAACCAGACAGGCTATTGCCTTATTCAAGCCTCTTGTGATTCAGGTACTGGACTAGGAGATGAGAGGCGAAAAAAAATCTCTAGAACAGAATGGCTTAATCACTAGCATGGTGAACATAATGACATGCTGGTGCATGCCTCAATTCATTGGAGGCATGTTAATGGAGGGGAATGGCTCTTGGTGGTTCACCTGGCCCTCCACTGACAACCCATGTTTCTGTTGAAAGGATAATGCCAGCACCTGTCCATCTTCTGTAAAGCACATTGAAATCCTGTTTTATGCTTCGGACAGACACTATTATTGACTCAAAGGGATGGTTCCACCTGAGTGATGGGTGGCAGTGGGGGCCCTGTGCTGATCCCCAAGGCTTGAGCTGCCCATCACTCTGCCATGCACAACAGGCAGAGTGACAGGCCCTTAACGAGAATGGCTGTAGCAGACAGCAGTCTAATAAAAGTAATCCTATTTACAGCCCGCTTTGAGATGTTGCTGTGGGTTGAAAAGTTCACCTCTGGCAGTTTCCTGGGCTTGTCACCTTTTCTTCCATTTCCCTTGCATATAGCTCAAAGGCACGGATTTTTATTAAATGGGAAATAGAAATAATAAAGGAGAAAAACCCAACAAACTAAAGTGTGCTCTTGAATATGGCAGGAGTCCCATCTCTCGGAGTTTAACAGCAGAACATTTTTGTCTCCCTGTCAGTGAGACAAAGCAGTTCTTATAAACCTAATCTACAGTATCACATATCCTTTGTATGTGGCTGATATTATTATCTCTTATCCATGGGCATTCAATCCTAACTTAATTAACTTGGCAAGCAGAAGTATTGTGCTGTGGCACAGTCAGTGTTACGTTCACAAACCATCCTACCCAGCTGGGTATCAAGACTCTTTAGCTGCTTACACTTACTTTTGATCTGTGTGACATACAATAAATCAAGTCAGCAACCCCACAGAGCTTGGCTCTGTAGCACCACTTTGAGGAATGGACAGACCTGCTTTTATTTTTCCTCTTCTGTGAAATTAGAAGCCTTCTCTACTCACAGATGAACCCAAACGAAGCCTTATTTTTCACTACTTGTTTCTATTTCTCAAACCATTGTGTAGAAGATTAGAAAATAAGGACTAAGAATAGCCACTGGGATAGCACATTAACATTTGTACAGTAGTGGATTAAAATTTCAATTATGTGGTTGTAAAAACAGAGAAGACCTGGTCTGACATGGTTTGGCACACTGATGTGAATGACAGAGACATTGGAATTGATTGACTAGATTTTTAATTAAGGAAATAGGCACCCTGAACCTGACCTTTTTTTGAGGTTTGAATGATTTCCAGGAATCAGCATCTCGTCTGTTCCTTCTGCATTGATGTTTGTTTGTTCATCCTCATCATATTCTGATATGCCAAATTTTAAATGGTGAGAGAGAAAGAAGTGTTAAAATATGACAAATATCTTACAGCATGTCTGGAAGACTCTCATTAAAATAACATCTGAGTGTAGTCTTCTAGCCTATAGTAAATGAAGAAAAGGATCTTGTTATATTATGTAAACTCCTTACTAAATTGCCTTATTTTCAATAAATTTAAGGAAATGTTTTGGTATTTTGGAAAAACTTTAATGGAAAAATCTTTCTAATGAAAAAAAAATTTATTCAAAAAGTCACATTTACCAACTAAGATTCGTCAATGTTCAGGTAATAAAGTAAACATTTTCAATTACTATTGAAAGACAAACAATTGCAAGATAAACAGTACGTAAAATTTAGACATCATTAGTTTACAGGAATGCAGCATTTTTTCAACAAAATCCAGAATAATAAAAAATTGTTAACACTTTGAATTATGAATTCATTTGTAGCTTTATGTATCTATATATAAAATCAATTGTCAACAGACACAGCTAAAGAGCAGCAATGAGAATCAATGACATTAGGCTGTTTGTGACATACGTGAGTTAAATAGTCACTACTTAATACTGGAAGTCCTATTCAGTAGAATAAGAGAGAGAGAAGAAAGACTGGAGAAATCTGAACAGCCACCATGCAGGGGAAGGGAGGCATTTATTTCAAAATCTGTAGGATGTTGTTATGGGACAAATTAAAATCAATAGAAGAGCTGTTCAAACTTCTCATTCTCTGTGGGTAATAGTAGCTGTGTATCATAGGTTAACTAAAGTTAAAACTCAAGAGCCTTTTTTTCATTTAGTCATTTCTGCAGGAAAAATATGTTGCACTTTAAGTGAAAGCAAATGGGTATGTTTAGAAACAGAATTATTTGAGATGTTAAGCTCTGCTTGGTGAATCTACATCTAAATGTTGGAAGCAGAAGAGAAAAGCCAGTCTGCCTTAGAGAGAGAACTCGTAAAAATTACTCTTTAAACTTTTGACACCACAACAGTTTTAAAAGCCAATATTTCTAACTGAACTTAACTTTTATGGGCTCAAATTTGACCAGAGGATGCACAAGTAATCTTATATCAAACAAAGATCACTAATTCCTGCAACAAAACCATTTGATTGTAAAACTTCATTATAATTTCAAACATTGTAATGGCTACCTGATGTAAACCAGTTAATTCTTAAAGCTGCTTCTGGTGTCACTTTGAGCTATAAGGTCTTCTAAATGTTAAAGAAAAGGTTGGCCTGGAGAGAAGAGCAGTGTCCCATTTCTGAATGACAAAAATAGAATATATATGGACTAAAAGCAGAATGAAAAAGGTGACTAAAATAGTAGATTCAAAATCAGGCTAATTGGAAATGGATTTGAACCAAACTCCTGAGAAAAACATTCACACATCAGTCATATCATTATTCAGTCACGCAACATATGCATTAATAATGCAGTGGGCCAAACTTGCTTAATAGCGACAAGTTTATGTAAATACATACTTAGAAGCATCTCAGACACGGTTTTATTTACTTTGTTGCAACATCTGGCAGCTGAAAGCTAAAGATCAGGAATTATGTTGGGAGCTCACTGCGGACTTTACTGCTCATGCATTCAACCAAAATTGGGCAGAATTGGGAGTAACTGTGATTACCCAAAGCTAATAATAATGTTAAAAATGAAACAGATTAAGATGGGCCTTTTTAATTTTATTTTATTTTCTTGCAGAAATTGATGATTTCACAGAAACATATTAACTTAAAATAAATACTATTTCAAAAAAATTGTGAAACCAAAACACTGACAATACATCCTCTTGGTTGTATTTAGGTACCCAGCCAAAGCAGTTGTTTAAGCCCCTTTCTATAGCCAATGCTGAAAAATAAACGTTCCCAAACATACTCCATCCTATCCCAATATAGATGTCTGAGGCTACTAATAACACTCGGAAGCTGTTGATAGCTCTCATTTGAGGATACGCTGAGACTAGATGATGACCCTAAGTCAAATTTAAGGAGTGGTTCACTGCATGTCTATTAATTGTGCATTCCGCTGAGTGTCCAGCTCCCTATTCAAGTGTTATCTTTATAAGACTCATATTGTATCTGCCAACTATGTCTCAATCAGAAGGTATTTCTAGTGATACTAGAGCTCTGTCTGTGAGAAAGTGAATCCTGCCCTTACAGTAGGATTCTCAGATGCAGGTATCTCCATTGTAAAATTATGAAAGTAGATATTTGAACCTACAGTTGAAACCTCCTCCTTCCTTTATACTTCAGGCAAGATGACTCTTATTTAGGTGTTCAAGTTAGGTGAGGAGGGCAATAAGATGTAAGATGTCAGTTGGGATCCTTCACTTGTGTTGAATGTTTGAGGATGAGATCATGACTGAAAGGCCTCCCTAATCAGATGAATGAAGGATTTATTTGGGGTTTTTTGCCTGAAGTCCTTCAATGAGAAGGCTGTAGAGAGTTTCCCTTTCAGTTAACTTCTAAAGGTTTAGCTTGTAGCTTGAAGAGGTATTTAGACAGGTACTGGTATAAACCTGAGTTTTCTGCTCAGTCCAGCCAAAAACCAATCTCACACTCATTTGCTCTGCATGTCTCCATAGATCTCTCTTATACCTGGGACGTTACAGCTGTCTAAGCACACTAGAGGAACTAGAGGTTATTTCTAAACACAATGGCAACTTCATCACACTTTCTGCTTTAAGTTGGCTGTATGTGAACTGCAGGGGATACAAAAGCTGTACAGATGCTTCCCTCTCTCTGGTGCAGGTCCTCTTTGCTTTGCTCTGTGACCAAGACGTGCCCCACAGGTCTTAGAAGAGTTTCTCACATCACAGCTCACCACACTGAATCCAGCTGAGAAAGCTCAGTGAGCACTGGGTTAGGGCCAAGCATTTATGAGGAGCAGCACTTAATTTGAGTGTCAGTATCTGATAGCAGTGGAGATGTGGTAAGCCTGACAGTTGATTTCCTACAGGATTCTGCATTTCATTTTATCTTGTGAGAAACAAAGCTAAAAATACTCTCTATTTCTTTTTCCCTCTTGTAAACAATGTTTGGTACGGTTTTCTTTGGCTTACAGGATTTGCCCTTATAGCCATGAGTTTCACCTACACAAATTTTAAGAAGTGAAAAGAAGGGAAATGCAGCCCTACTGCATCTAATACAATTATGATCTAGTTCTTCCATTGCTGCACTGGAGAAAATTAGTGTCATGGTGATGAAATCCAGCTATATCACAATTTCAAGTGATGCACTAGTAGCCATGGCAACAAGGTATTCCCTTCCAGTAAATGCTTGTAATGGTGCTTTTAAGATTGTACATCAAAGCCAAAGCACAACGTTGAATCACACTGGAGCAAGTACTGACTTCAAAGCAAAAAGGTCAGAACAATAGGTTATTCATAAACAGAGAATAATTCTTTTCCAATTTACATATTTTTATTTGGGGTACACTCTGAGACAAAAATGGGAGCCCTAAAGTTGTGTGCTCTGAGATCACTGTAGCACCTCCTGTACTCTCCTGGCTTCCTACATGGCTTCTGTTACTCTGCATGGGCCTCATGCTCGTTGCTGTGCCTTTGAGCTCTATAACAGTCAACATGATTTAGTCTGACAAGGGAGAAGGAGGTTTACAGATCTTATAGGAATTAGAAGCAGGCAAATAATTTAAAATTATGGGTTAAGTGTTTTAGCTTGGCTAGGTAATCTACCACCTTATTGTAAAATTTTAATGCTAAATTAAAAAGCTAAGTGGTGAAAAAGCTGTTGAAGGGAAAAACAGTGCTTAGAAATTACTTTAAAATAAAAAAAAAACAAAAAACAACAAAGAAAAACCCCAAACTAAAACATATTCATGTCTGAGAAATACCGAAGTTTTGCAAGGAATATTAAACTTATTGCTAATTAATCCTATAAACCTCAAAAAAATGTCTTGAAGAAAAAATCCATATTGCAGAGGAATTTTTTACATCATTAACGCAGTAGTGAGGCCTGCTACCTTTCCTGAAAACTGAAGCTCTGCATTTTCCATTTGTAAAATGACTTCTGTTACAAGTGTAGAAGTTAGCTAGAGTTACTGTATTTTCTCTGAAATACCTTATTTTCACTCCCATACGTTTCCAATGTAGTATTCTTTTTTGTGTAGTGAGTGTAATGACCAGGTCAGGACACTGATTCTTCAGAGGATTTTAATTAGCAGTAACTATGGAGAGAATATAATGAACTCACAACAGGTAATACTTGGCTACATATATGAAATGCTTAATAAAAGTTGAAAGGTTTGGGTTTTTTTTTCTTTGTGATTGAATTCCTTATGTGGTAGATATTGTAAATACAGAGGTTGTCCTTTAACTGTATGTGTGCAGATTTCTGTGTGTGTGTGTATGTGTGCGTGAGACAAAACCTGCCACAATTCAGAGTTAAAAGCATATGAGTGATTGGATGAATTAATAACTATTGTTTTAAACCCTGGAGCACGATTTTTTAGATACATTCCAACATTTGGAAGCATTATGTCAACCCTTTAGAAACCAAATAAACTTGGAAACTCCGTAAATATTTAATAATAGACACTATTAGACTTTGGGTTACTTTTGTTTCTTGTCAATTCACTGTAGAAAGCAATTTTGAACTAGCTGTGTCTTGGTAGATCTTGTTTTCTTTCTTGGTCTGGATCATATCACTGTTAAGACCAATGGAAGAATGATGGCAGTTTTGGTGCATATGAGGAAAAAGTTAAAAATACACACAAAAAAAGAAAGCTGGTGGCAACAATAGGCAGGAACACAAGTCTGAAGGTTATGTCTTCAGATTATCAAAGAATTTAAGTTAGAATGATGTATATCTTATCAATGCATGTGAGATGGAGCTCTCTAACAAGCTAGTAGTTACCTCTAACAAGGTACATCTCGTACGATCTCAGTAGGTCCCCAAGGCCAATGTAGTGAAAAGAAGTGACACAAGAAGCCTGTAGCTCAAAATGCAACAAAGAATAAGTGCTGGGTGTCAGTTATTCACTAGTTGTGTCAGACAGCTGAAGTCTTTCCCTTCAGCTTTTCAGTGACTTTTGTTTTTTATTCAGCTCCACTCTCAAAACAATCCTTGACACAGCCTGTGTTCTATAAAGATCTTACATGGATGCTGAAAGCTTAGTTCAGAGTGATGCTTGCATTCACTGACTAGTTCTATCAGGTTTTTGTGGAATTTTTCTTGCATGCATGTGTTTTTCTTAACGAGACAAGACGAGAAGACAATTGATTTTTCCAAAGGTTAATACTTCTCACTGCCAAGTCACCAAATCTATTTAAACAAAAATAAAAGTAATGTACCATTTGAACTATTTAACCAATCTTTTTCAAGTTGACATATTATATATTAAGAATACATTCATCTTTAAATGTTTTCATTCAAAGCAAATCATGTGCTATTTGGTACTATTCAAAATTGTAGTAGTTTTGCCCATATGAAGGTTGATAAGTGTAGTCCAATAATTGTATACTTACACTGTTGTTTGTCTGCTTCTTATTTGAGAAACGAAGCTTAATTATAATTCCAAGTGTAGTCTGTTTTTTTCACGGAAAAAGCTGCCAAGTGCAAGATCTTACATTCTAAACAAAATCAATACTTTTGTAGAACATTTAAACATCTTGGGTAATATCACAGGACCAAAGTAATTTGCGTCATGTAGTAAAGCTCTAATTAAAGATGGGACAGGAGTAAGAATTGTATTTCTTCATTATTCAGTCTGTGTTTTACTGTTCGGCTCCTACAAGGCTATTGATTAAATGTTCATGTTTATTATAGCTCCCCCTCTCCAATCATGAGTGTGAGAAATGAGAGTTAGGATAGATGAAAAATATTCATTCCTTGTCAGGTATAAGAGACACTCAAGGTCAGATGCAGATAAGGAGAAGCAAGGAAATGGAAAGGTATTGTTTAGTTAGTGGTGTGCTATAGATTAATCTTTTTTTTTTCTTCTTCCAGAAATATCCCTGAATTTCTGTCAAGTGAGTCAGGTATCAGTATAGTTCTTATCTGTTTAAGAAGTGTTAGATTTGATGAGTTCATAATATCTGGATCTAAAAGTTTCTCTATCCTCTGAATTAAACTCCCTTTCTCACTACTGCATTTTTTAATGTATTTGAAGCCAATTATCCTGTTCTTACCAAACACGTGCTGGAATCTGGCTCTTGGTCCTGGGTTCATACCATCTGGAAATCTGAGATCTATAGTTGAGAAGTCTAGTTGCCAAATGGGGGTGGGTAAACCCATCCACAAAAGTTTTGAATCTGAAGTGGAATCAATCAAGCTAAACTGGATGAAGCTAGGCTTAAGTATTTTGTTTTAGAAGGCTTCAAAGCTTTTATTCCATGTGACAATAAAATTTTGAAGAGATACAGGCAGGAACAATAGAGAAAGTACAGTTACATAGGCCATCTTCTAGGTTGTCTGCAGCTGTAAGTCAAGAAATGAACAAGTAAGCCCTGGGGCATCTTAAATAATTTTGAAGAGGTCAGGTATCAACCTCAGAGCTAAGCCCATTTGTTTCAAAAGGAGCTGAATGGCTATTTCAGAGGGAAGAACTGAAGAGAAGGATAAATACATTATCAGCAACAGACGATCTTCTTGCTTTGGACTTTCACAAGATTTGGAGGCTGAAGTCTTAGCACCCCTGGTTAACAGGGACGAATACCCAGAGAAAAAACCTGCAGTAGGATTGGTCCTCTGCTTACTGTTTCCTAGAATGCCTGTTTACGCCCATAACAGAAAACATAAACAGTACCTGAAGTGTAAATGTTAAGGACTTGATTCAGTATCCCCCACCTAGATGTCTTCTACAATCTGAGGTAGCCCAGGCAGACCCATGTAGTCTCCAACTGTTGTTCTGGACATTCACAAGCTTCTTCAGACCCTGTGTGAGATCTGCCAGTGCCATCTGGACAGATTGGGTACCCAAGGATATCTGAAATGGCCCTAGGTCCCCTAAGTATGGACACCTGAAAGAAACCTGAAGTCAGTGGTAAAACTCTGCATGCTTTAAGAGATGCCCAAACAAGAGTCGAAACCATAGGAAGACATTAAGTTCTGATCCCAAAAGCAGTATAGCTGCATCAGCATAACATTAAAACAAGGGTAATTGGTTTTAGCTTGCAGCAAATAAAGCCTACTTCAGAGTAACATGTCAGTGTTACCTCTGGGCGTTCTGCACTGGTGGTGGACACGCAGGCAGCAGGGCTGTGTTAAGGAAGTCTTGACAGAAATATGTAGAATCATATTTGTAAAAAAAGGACAAGAAATATTCTGGAACAGACGTGTTTATGTGCGCTTTAACGATCTTTTAAGACATGGAATCCTGCAGAGATGAATCTGTCTGAGTTCTAAAAACCTAGTAATTTAAATTGCAGAAAAATGTCTAAAAAAATATTTTGACCTTGAGAAGCCTAATTTTCTGGAATTACGTTATGTTTCCTAATGGGTTCCAGCAAACAAATCTCATGGATATTAATGAAATTGCTACATGCATATCCGTTGTTCTACAGACTCAGTGGGGAGAAATCTTCTTGTTAAACTGTTTCTACAGTACCTTGTACATTGATGTTCTACTTCAACACCATTTTTTCTAATTGGATTGCAATAAAAATGATAAATACAAGTATTTATACAGTTTCCATGCTATCACTGATCTTATTTTCTTTTGAAATGTGAGGATGATAAAGCGTATAGGTGAACTTTTCTTTAATATTCCTAAAGAAAGTATCCTTAACAGCAGTGTATTTAAGGAAAGTGCAGTATTTAAGGAAGGTGTTCTATCAAAAGAAGCATCTCAGAAAAAGACAAATTTACTTATGAAATAACTGGGCGAATGTTGATAAAGGCTGTTATTCTTTCAAAGGAAGTGAGGATAAAAAAAGAACACTAAGGTTTTCTTGCTAGCAGAGGTAATATTTAATAATAACATCAGAGAATGTGGAGCTTTGGGATTTTGATTTTTAGGGTTCTTTTTGCAAAAGATGAAATTATATAAGAATGAATATTATGGAACAGCTTTCTGGAATATATTTGCTGATAATGAATATAAGGCCAGCCTGTTCACTGAGGCTATACACTGAACAATTCTGCACTGTATTAAAAATTACTGAGTCTTTAAGGAGTAAGTTAATGCACTGCATGTAGCCGTTCAGGTTCTGTTCACTATTAAACTAAACAGAATACTATTTCATGCATGATTTCATTTAGTTAGATGAAGAATGCAGCAGTGGGTCCAAGGAGGTAATGGGTAAGAGTGAAAGTATAAATAAATAAATAATTTTTTTTGTTGGGAGGCATTTCCTTGTGATTTCAAATGCCTTATTAAGAAATCTTTATGGATACACCAGTAATGAGTGCTAAAATTGTTAACAGATGATTCTGTCCTCTATGTTGATAACAAAGTTTGTTTGTATCCCTGCTGGGAGGAAAAAAAAAACAGATTTTACTTGGCTACGGATGAACCTGAATTCTTTCTTACAATAACTTCTTTGTTTCCCTGAAAACACTAGATTGGGACATCCGGTCAGGCTAGCAAACCCCTGCAACAAATGGCAAACTTAAATGTGGTTTACCCGAAGTTAGCTGACAAAATTCCATTTTATTGATATCTCTTTTAGGATACTGAGATTTGGGATTCATTGCATGCAAATCTAATGGAGCTGCTTCACTGCTTCAGTAAGGGGAAAACTATTACTGCGCTGAAACACTGTTTAGATCTACTAGTTCTAGTCTGATTATTATATTGTTTATGCTGCTCACCTAGGTTATGATTTTTCTCTGTTATACAACTCTTTCTTCTTATTGTTTATTTTTCCTGCCAGCAAGCTTGCAAGCATAGCTGTTCTGCTAGGTGGTTATGGAATAACACACTACTAAACTACCATGAGGAAACGCCTAAATTTCATTCAGGTTTTTTGCTTATTTTTTTCCTCCAATTAGTATTCCTTATAATTTTCCTCTGTTCTGGGAAAACAGACCTTTTGAATCACTAAGTATATACATTATTATGAGTATTGGTTTCTGTTTGTTCATATCAGGAGTAATTCAAAGATTTTTAATTTTTTCCTGACAATCATCAGCTTTCATATATGCTTAATTTCTCCTTAGACACCATAATAATCTCCCCAGTAGTTATCTCATGAGGGATGGGAAGTACATTTCTTAAGATGTTTTGCATTTTGAGCTCTGCTAGAATTATTTGCAGTTTGTAAAGGTAGAACATATTTAAATTTAAAATAGTTTGGGGAAAGGTAACATAGGAGATAGGCTAGCACATAACTCACCAGATCAACTGCCAGAAATTCCCCTGGCTGATGAACTGTGGGGTTTAGTGTCAAACGACTTATGCTGTGTCACTTTTTCTGTTATCAATAGCTAAGTTAATGGTTTATAGTAAGATTAGATACATCCATGTGAATTGCACAGGTTATTTCTGGGAGATTAGGGACAGTCAACTGAGCCTGAGGATTTTAGTGAAAGTTATGCCATACTAATTCATTCTTTAGTGTTGGGCAAGGAGACGAGTCAAATCCACATGTAGCAATTGCACTACATACACACAGGAAATAATTCCTGCATTGAACAGTCTGGCTACAAATTTAAAAGCACAAATAATTTTCTGAAGTTGCATTCAAATACAGCATATTGATGTTCAGTAGCAGTAAAAGAGGCTTAGCATGAACACTTACAGAATTTTATGAGTCTGACTTTGTATTATAATGCTTTTAAATCATTTCAAAAAAGGAATTTTGAAGTATACTATAAAGAATCCTTAACATGAAAACTTTAACGTATTGTACATATGACTGTATTAGTGGTAAGCCCCAGTGTCTTTCCTTGCAAATTTAGAATATCCCAAAGAAGTTCTCAAAAGGCTATGCCACCTTAAATTTTCTCAAGCTATATCAAAATTTTAAGAAACATCGTTGTTAACACAAGCACCTCTTCCCACTATCTGACTTACAGACTCTTTTTTAACCATTTTTACAACTATGCTGTTTATTAGAACCCTATGTATTTTGCAGGAATAAACTCTTTTTATACATAAAGGTTCATATCAATCCTGTCTTAACCCTTTAAGGACTTTGCCAGTAATAAATTTCTTCTTGCTTATCCTGGTACACTTCCCTAGACACTGGAACTGAAACAGCCTATAGAGAAACTTGGTGTCCAATGCATCTCTGGTGTGGTGGTACAAGACTGTGTTGCTGAAATTTCTCAGCATCTTTGTCTTTGTTTTTAATATGTGGATGTACTTATCTTTACAGCAGAAAGCTTTCTATTCTCTTTAAAAATCTTGGCACAACATCATTTTCTCTTTGTGTACAATGCAAAACTTACAGGTTACTGAGATTGGCAAAGATTTTCTGCTCTCATTTCCTTTTGTACTTGAGATATTAACAAATCATTTAAGCAAAGTTCCCGCACAGCATTCACGCACTTTACAAAGCAGTAGGGCAATATAACAGTGTTGTGCTTTAACCTCAGCTGGCAACTAAGCCCCACACAGCCGCTTTTTCACTCCTCCCCTCATAATGGGACTGGGAAGAGAGAAGAGTAAACATGAGAAAACTCGTGAAAGACAGTTTAACAGGTAAAGCAAAAGCTGTGAACGCAAGCAAAGCAGAACAAGGAATTCATTCACTTTTTCCCATCAGCAGGCAGGTGTTCAGCCATCTCCAGAAAGCAGGGCCCCATCATGCATAACGGTGACTTGGGAAGACAAACGCCATCACTCTGTACGTCCCCCCTTCCTCCTTCTTGCTCCAGGTTTATATGCTGAGCATGATGCCGTACTGTATGGAATATCCCTACGGTCAGCTGGGGTCAGCTGTCCTGGCTGTGTCCCATCCCAGCTTCTCGCGCACCCCCAGCCTCCTTGCTGGTGGGGCAGTGTGAGGGACAGAAAAGGCCTTGGCTCTGTATAAGCACTGCTCAGCAGTAATGAAAACATCTCTGCATTACCAACAATATTTTCATCACAAATCCAAACCATAGCCCCATACCAGCTACTCTGAAGAAAATTAACCCTATCCCAGCCAAAACAAGCACACAGAGCAATACTGTTGAAGACAGCCGTACAAATTAGAAGAAAAGGTGATTAGATGATCTTGATAGTCCATATGTTCTTTATTTCTTTAGAGAGCCTAATCTACAAATAAATGACTAGTAGTTTCTGCGGTGTTGTTGGAATATGTATGAGCTGACACTGGAAGATCACTATGTGATGGCTGGTAGGGAATGTGCAATACAATAAAACAAGAAGATGGATTGAATGCTAACATGTAGAGTTGTGCTGGCCCTGCAGCACTGACTCTCTTGCACCATTTAAAGGTCTGTGGAGTTGTATAAGAATGGGAGATACTTAGTTCCTTTAAGTCCATTAAGCAATGTGCTCTGGAAAAGGAGGAAGACCAGAGTGGCAGGATGTTTAAGGTTCATCTATGAATCCTAATCCCTGGCTATGAAGAAATACCACTTTTAAAAGTCACTAGCCTTTTATAAGGAAAGGAAAGTTTTCTAGATACCAGTGGGAGGGGGGTATAAGAGTCTGGATTCTGAGCAGATGCAAATCTGTCTAAAACTCTATCTGGGCACGTTTGCCAAAAAGTAAATAAAATTTTGAAAAATCAGCAGGCTAATGTAGTTGCTTTTAACACTGATCTATGATTTCTTCACTCAGAAGCCTAAGTAGATGCAGGTACAAACCACCAAATTGTCCTTACCACCACACTTGTGCAGAAGTTACTTAATGTACAGCAAGAGTATTTATTCTCTGCTAAATCAGTTTCACACACTCACTGTAGTTTTGATACTACCCCTCTTGCCTTTTTTAAGTACAGAGTTGCCTATAGTAATCATTTACCCTTAATCTTGTAAACTTCTAGACAGAGAACATGTTGCTCTTCTGAGCTGTACAACATCTGTCACCAGAAAGCCCAGGATAACCTTTTTGTTTGCTTTGCATTGTATACAAACTTGAACCACTGACTCAGTCTTGCTTAGGGAAAAGGAAAACACCTTATGTATAAATCCAGGAATTTATTGTTGGTCTAACTGAAATCTTAACAATCAAACCTAAATTATTATTAGTCCAGATATGATTATAACAGAAAGGAACAATACTACAGAAAGGGTCTCAGTATGAACAAAACTGCGTTTTGCATCTGTCTACTTTAAAACTACCATTGTACCATACAAATTCAAAATAAAACAAATTAGCTGGTGATGTGCTGCTAGAAAACAATCTGGGTCAGCTAAAGAAGCTGAGATAAAGCCCCAGGCAAGTGAACACAAATTCAGACAAAGGGAGCCTGACAAGCCTTGGTCCTGATGCCTTACAAGGTCAGTACAAAGCCTCTTAGCAAAACAATATCATGTTTACTGGCCTGCAGCACTACAAGCTGATATTCACAATAACTCCATGAACTATTTTATTAGCTTTCAGAAGGACAACATCAAAAATTGCTGTCTACAGTCTTAAAATTTTTATGAATTCTGAAATGGACATGAGAAATCCTGGGAAAACCCCGTCAGAAGAAAGAAAGGAAAAGCTGGAGCCACACAGCCCAGTAAATCTGACCTGATCAAGGACACTCCCCAGTTCTGTCCCATGGTCAGTTCTTCCTGAGCAAAACATTTTCTTCTCTGGACAGATGTTCCTTTGCACGTTATTGCCTGTGGCATTTTCCTCCAGGCTTTTGCCTAGAGGTTCCTTGTCTTGGGCAACTTTGTTCATGTAGCTATTGCCTCAGGGACACTATGAGGATGAATTTATTAAGACTTGTAAAGCATTCAGATGATATAATAAGAAAGGTCAGATAAAAGCGTTAACAAAAAATACAAGCAGGATACATTATCAGAGCTACAGAATTACCTTTCTAGAATATGCTTGTGAGACAGAGAGATTGTGTTTGCCCGAATTTATCACTATTAAAAAGTACCACTTTATAACCAGTTCCACAGACTGTCAATTGCATAGTTAGGTGCTTTAGGGAGTGTATCATAACTAATCAGTAAATGATTTATTTACAAATAGTTTTTTCTTCTTAAGCAGCTACAATGTTGATTGATCTGAGGCTCTCCATCAGACAGTGTTGTTCCAAAGCCTGTTGAAGTCAATGAATCTCTTCATTGACTTCTTTGGGCTTTGGAATAGCCTCTGTTTCTGTGATCTCTAGAAGCTGTCTAGAGGCACTGATTCCAACTTTTTGCCTCTGTTACTCATCAACAGGAAAGAGGAGAATCGCTGAGAAACGTTTCATTTTCTCATTGTACACCAACCCAACTGCAACCTAATACTGTCTGGGGATCACTGGAGACATAAGTGGGGATTAAAACGTACATCTGGAGAGGCAACAGAAGAACAAGTGTGGTGTGAATTATCGAGCATGAAACAGCAAATAACTTGATGAAGCTGAGGAACAAAATTATTTTTTGTGAAAACATTTAAGGCCCTAGACTGTCAAACAAGTAGGTACCAGATGTGACACAGAGGATATCACGTAGTAGAATCACAGACTTTTAAATTGATCCTTTGCTGATCTAATAATCATACAAAGATCCTTTCTGTCTCCATGTCCTCTAATTTCTTTGAGCCATATTTTATCTTTATCTTCTAAGTTTACTATTATTTTATTATTCTTTTTTAGGCATGAAGAGGTTAGTTTTTCTCTTCTGTTTCTTTTCTGAATTTTTGTAGCTACTGCTATTCATGAAATAGGGACTTGCCAGAGGGGTGACTACTTGATAATAAACAAGTTGAATAATGAAAGCTATTTACAGAATATCACAGCAAGATGAGGAAATGTTAGGTAAGAAAATAACAAAATTTGATCCTGGAAAAGATGCAGGTTATAAAAGGTTATAGTGGTTTGGAAATCAAGTAGATGATACACTCATGCCATCATGCAAACTGAATGGATCAGAGCCATGACAGGGAGAACTTATTTTCTCAAAAAAGAAAGAAGGTCAGTAAGCATTGACTTAGATGTGTGAATATTCTTTAACATCATAGACCTTAAAGCACACTTTGCAACATATTTTCTCTTCTGCATTGTATGCACAAAATGTTTTGAGAAGTTATTCAGTGCCGGTCATTTTCTTATCATTTGAAATTAAACCTCATGCTTTCAATATTACATGTCATTACTGGAAGGGACAGATCTTCTCAGGTCTTATATAGCTGATGGTTGAAGCCTAAAATTTTTCTAGACATGGAAAAAAAACGAATCCTGTGAGTTACCTTATAACTTCCCAATGATTCTGCTCGAATGCTACAAATGAGAAAGAAGGATTTTTTTCACTTGCAGTTTTTGTGGAATGATATATGTGCCTGCAGAGATAAAAAATTGCTGGCCTGGTCTTGGTGGACATTAATAACCAGGAAGAATATATCTAAAAGATTAGGTGCTTATTACTCTCAGAACTGTAAAATCAAGCTATATTAACTCATTCTGGTGACCACTGCTAATTATGCTATTACCTAATTTCAGTAGCACCACAGTGACTGCTCCCATCTGACATTTTCTTATATGCAGCCGGGTGAACTGTTTACTTAAAAGAAGTTTATTAATCATAAGCTATTCAGAGCAGTTTCAATTTTGCTTTTAGTTCATCATGTCTAATCCTCACTAAAGTTAATAAAAGATGGACTTTGTAACAGAAAAAAAAAACCCTTTAAAAATCGTAACCTCAATAAAGAAATACCAGTACAATTAGGACAACTTCTGAATCTTTCGCGATATTTGAAGTGCTGTAAAGTTGAAAGTGCTAAAGCAGTGTGAGGAAGAAGACAGTGCAGGAAAAGGGGCACTGAACTTAGTTCTAGTATACTATTACACCTTGAGTGGGGGTGACTGAGGAGGAGGGAGAAAGCATCAACTAAAACCTTTGTATTTTGAGGTTAGATAAATCAAATTAAATGAAATCCTGTGATACTTCTAATCAAGATTCTATGGGTTGTGAGCTCTTGGCAAAGCATTTTATCTTAATAAGTGACTATGTGGGAGGTCCTAGAGAAGTAAAGGCCCCCCCCCTTTTTTTCTTTTTAGACCAGCTGTTCAATCATGTAGGCTAGATACACCTTTGCTTATATGAGAAATGTTCACTTTTATGTTGCACCAAGTGTTTTATTCAGAGTAATTTGTTCGTATCTTAATATTCTGGAATGTATCTCAGAAATGTGCAGTATCTGAAGGAACAAACTACTTTCTCTGGGCAGTTATACACTGAAACATGTAAGAGCCTTCCTCACATTTCATAATTTTCTTTCATATATATCCAAATCTTCTCATCTCAAAGCCAGTATAAACTTAACTGAAATGCTATTGCTATGTGGATCCAAACAAAGCATTTACAATGGTTTTGTATTTAGCATTCTATAATTAAGAAATTATTTTTGTGCTGCTATATGCTGTCAGTTACTACACATTATTATTTAAATTCAGTTAATCTTACAAGCTGTAGCTTTAAAGATCCTATTAACTTTGGAGAAAACATCTCTATTCAGCACCTGAAAGAAAGTATCTCCAAAATCTAGGGTTCTCATACAGATTGCTTATTTCATGTATTTTAAAACAAATTAGTCAAAAGATTTGAGTAAACAATTTAATACATGATCTCCTATTTAAGCAAGAAAAAAAGCTGATTACAAAGTCATTGACTTTGAATTTCTTTTATCTGAGGTTGTCCAGATTTTAAATTCAGCTGATACTTAAATATACTTGAAACTTGATCAAAACATATACCTGAGAAGGTAGAGTTGAGTAGGTATGGTAGCTGTGTATGATCTGAAGTACTCTTTGGTCCATCTTCTTCCATTGGCTTAGATAGGAAGGAAACAGTAGCCATAATCCTAGACTAAGCATTTTGATCCAGTACTTCAAATTATTAGAGGAGTTAATGGTAAAAATGTTTTGAGAGACATCCTTGACTACGAAGGAGAGAAATTTGTTAAGGATTCTTTCTTGTTAGGAGGCAGGAAGTTGCTAATGCTTATATACAAAGTACCAAAGCAATCTGCATCGCAAAGATCACTCTGTTATCATAAACGGACCTGATACATGAATGGAAATACAGATACCTGATTAGCTCTAACAGGTATGAAACCTTTCATATCAGTTGAATTAACTTCCACGTTTCCATAGAACGACTTTTCAGAGTCATCATTTATATTCCAGTCAGAATTCACTCTAACGTAATTTTAGCCATATGAAGAAGTTTTAGGTAAATATCTAGTCTCCTATGTTTAGTGGAAAGACAGAGAGGTATTTCTAGGATACAATTCATCAAGCTTGAGGTGATTTGTCCTGTTGCATTACCTATCTCTAGCAAACCCATTACATGGTTTGTTTATGTGAAAATGCTAGACTGATTCTCTAAGATTTATAAAGCAAAATAAATCACTTTTAATTTAAAATGACCACTTATCAAGACATGTTAAAAGTGGTATTTTTTTTAAGAATGGAGATAAAACAGTAGTAGTATGGAGCTATTCGTGATATAAAGAAACTGAATTAAAAATTCCATTGCATTTTCACATAAACCCATGTTGCCTCAGAGCTTCCTTATGAAAATCTATTTATCTGTCTCCCATTTTTTCCTCTTATTTGTTGCACTTCAGAGTCTCAAGGGCAAGATTGCCAGTGGTCTTTTGTTTATAAAGTAGCTACCACAATTATTTAAATTCTCTCATAATTTAAAACTTCCCATGTTCTCATCATCATCAAATTAACGATACCTCTAGAAACCATAATCTCTGAAATTTTTTCTGATATTCATTCCCCTTTCCTTTGTTTCTTGCATCTAAATCTAGATCTGTGCTTTTACACATGATAATTTATTCCTATTTGATGCATTTTCAGTGTTACATAGCCTGTACTCCTTTTTTTCTGATGAGAATGACAAAGGCTGTGAATAGAAGGTTGTAAAGGAACTAGTGTGATAGAAGGGAAACATTTCTGAAGCCTAGGTGGGGAGGAAGTTTTAGTGATAAACTGCCAGTTTCACGCTTTCTCTGGTAACCCACATTACCTTTTCCCCCCTAATACTACAACACCATTGAGTAGGTCTCTGACACGATGACTGCATTATCCACTGATGGAATAAGTAGCTATTACTGGCCCATGTTGCAGTATTTGACAAGGGGCAGCTATAATTTTACTTTGTGTACGCATTTCACCTGCAGCCTTTCTGAAAGCACTCATCTGTATGCAGTGAGGCTGACAGACAGGCAAGCAGACGTCCTGCCCCCGTCCATGGCATGTCACAATGGCAGCACCTAGGAAGTGCATTAATATTTATGGGAAGGGAACAAAGAAATCAAAGTGTTTCTGTCTGCCTCTCTGTCAATTTATTCCTCTTTTTATAAAAATAATTTTGGAACAACTTTTGGAGGGATAGACTCTGCACCAGCTACAATGAGACACGAATGCACAAGTATGGTATTTAATTGTAATTGAGAAACTTAATGCTGATTTTTCTTCATTGAATTTGTGATTCCCTCCACCTTTTAAAAATTTAACACTTTTTAATCTCTCTTCCAAAGAAAAGGCCTTTGCTAAGCACTTTTTCCCTCCTTAAGCACCTCTGTCTGTTTCTTGTTTGGGAGGTATAAGGAGCCCGTCTTTCTCCTAAAGTCCAGAGGTCACTTGCACAGAACCACAACATCTAAGTCCATATGTATGCAATGCCACCTTCACACACAAAACCATCCCACAGGTTCACAGTAGCTCATATTTCCCCTTCCCACACCAAGAAGTACAGGATGACCAAGAGGTGTGTGTATTTGTTAGTGCTCTGGATACCTCCTCCAGCTCCCTATTCATCTCTGTGTTCTCTGCAGATGAGTCTGGACAAGAAAACGCTTTGGGGAGGGAGGGGGGTGGGGTATGTGGAATTAATACAATTGCTGCTGTGGGATATCAGAGGCATCATCTAACAACTAAACTCTGCAGTGCTGTAGCTTTTCCCATCTGAGCACTTTCAAGTACCATTTTTTTTGTAAACTATTCTGTCACACAGTTAAGGCTTCGACCTCCTTGTGTTTTCTGGGATCTGAGTGGCTAATGAATCACCGAAACTCTCGTGAGCAACAGTCTTCTGTAGACAGCTGCACTGCCGTAACAGGCAAAGTGACGTTTCCTACAAGGAATGACTTGCCTACACAGTAAATGTATTGAGATTTTAGAAACTGGGTCAAGCCTTTTGCCACACCTGAGTACCATTGAGTCCCTTTCGCCCTATGTCTAGTCAACGGTAAATTCTCCAAAGCAGGGACTGTCTATTCCCAAGTTACAGCTGCAGTGTGTGGAAGTAAAAGACTTTCAATAAAGGCTTCTAGTGAAATAATGAAGAATAACTTATTAGAAAATAGGAGAAGTGTGGCCTAACTATAACCAGAGAGGGGCAGACAGGCATTGAAACATGTCTTCCCATAAATGCGGCCATTTCCTCCCACTCAGTCTCACACTGCATCTTGTGATGGCAGCTCCTATACCGCTTTGCATCTTCTTGTTGGAAAGGACTGGGCATGGCAGGATGTGCTGCTTGTACTCTCTTGGTTGCCACACAGAGCAGAAACTTTCCTATGGCTTGGAGTATTGGAAAAGAAGCTGGATGAGTAGACAGAGCTGTGGTAGGGGAGCAGGAACTGAGGCCAAGGCAGGCAGTATAGCCATTGCTGAGACCTTGCTTCTGTGCCTAGAGATAAAAATCCATTTCAATAATTTCCTGGTCAGGTACCTTACTTCCCTCTTTACACAGTGAATTAAAACATTCAGTTATTCTGCTTTCCATTGGAAAAGTCTCATCTTTCTGTCCAGATGTTTCCAGGTGCTCTCTAGAGCTGCAAATCTCTTCCAAGTCATACTGCCTTGTTAGTCAAAGGTTTATTGAAGAAGAGGTTTGCGTGATTCATAAATGAAGAGTTCAGTCCTTGACTGTCTCTTGTCAGGACTGCTGTGACAGCAAAAGGCTCAGCAACATTATGGTCCTTGAGCTGTTAGCCTTGAGAAATTTCACTTTTAATGTGTGCATGCACGTTACTCCTTCGGCTCCATTCACCAGCTTTTGGGTTTCAACCTGACTTCCATTTGCTTGATATAGTTTACCGTTTCACCTGTGCAAATTCTCCTTGAAAGCTTGTCAGCCTAGTTACAAAATCTACTGCACTTCAGCTTTGTGATGAAAGGACAGAAAAAAAATACAGTTGTCCACCCCTCGTGCATGTAACAGACTTGAGTGATTAGTAGTTCACAGTGATGCAGTGGGAATTTTTTGATTCACTGTTTTCTAACGGTTTTCCAGACTTGCTTTGCTAAAAGATCTGGTTTGACATTTAGCAGTCCTCTGACTTTTAATGCCTGCTCATGTGTCCTGCTCGTGTCTTCTGCTAAATGTAAAACCTGTTGTCCAACAGCTCTATATTGCTGGATTTTACCTGTCCCAACAGCTCTGCTGAAAGCAGATGAAGAGTGAGCTGACTTAGGGGTTGTTTCCATGAAACATCTCAAAGTTCTGGAGAAAAAATCTGCATGTAGACATATATTTTAACTATGGATAGCACCCAGTGACACAAACCCTGCTTCTAGTTTGCTACCATCACATGAATAAGTAATTCAATAATGATACTGCCAGCAGCAATCTGAGCTTGAATGGTTCCTGGAATATGTTCATCTGCTCTTTGGGGATGCTAGCTCAATACTTTAATATTGTCAGCTTTATTTCCTAAAGATCAGTCTTCCCTGAGACTAGTCTGTGAGCATTGTTTTGGAGAATGAGAAAATAAGAAATCAGTGCCACAGCTTCCATGATGACTTAATTCATGGTTACTTACATGTCAACATAATGTTCTTTTTTTAACACAAAATATTACAAATACAAAAAATTGTCACAATGGGCTCACACTTATTTGGTAGCCCAGGGCAAAAGTAATTTCATTTGTTTACCACATGAAATTGCTTTGCTTTGTCTACTTTTTTTTCCTGACTTAAGGTAGTAAGCACCCCAAAATTTAGTATTGGAGCAAGGTTATTTTAATTTGCAAAGCCAAACACTGGAAGAAGTTTAAAAAAATTTAAAAGCCAGTTAATTGCATTACTGACTTTCTTGCTGTAGCGATAAACTGTAAACCTTTGTGAAAGTTACAGTTATTCCAGCTATGTAGTAAAACAGCAATATCATATTCACCAGATTAGTCATTCATTTTTTTGCATGTAGAGCAGTGTTTGCATTTAGCTTGAACAAGGTCAGCAGAATAAGAATGATTAGATAGCGATAACTAATAAAAATATTGATAAAATAAGTTTGATGACCCCAGTTAAATGTTGAATAAGCTGGAATCCACATCAGAAAACTATTGCATGTTTGACACATTTTATAGCACATATTCCAAAGAGAGACTTAAGATTAATTGAGCATGGAAAATGAACAAGCTCCTCAATACCCTGTCCTCTAGTTAAAGGTTGACATGCTAAAGTGATGCCACAGACTGCATCTACCGCATTGAAGTGTATCTTATGTTAGAAGGAAATGGTGATTTAAAATTTAGAAATAGATTAATAACAATTACTATTAATAATTATTAAAAATATAACAGTATTAATGTCTGCTAGTTGAGGAAAAACACCAGCCAGCTGTTCACCTGCAAGTGTTGATTTTATTTCTATATGTGCTTGCTACTCCAGAGTCAATGAAGGTGCTGAGTACTTAACTTTGTTTCCTATAACAATGGAGTTAAGACAAAGAGATAAATCACAGAATCTGCTATCACCTGTCTCAAGAAAATAGCAAAGGAAATAATACCTGCCTTTTTTTTTTTTTAACTTTAAGATCAGAAAATCACCTGCGGTTATTTAAGAAGTAGATTGCCTAGTGTTCAGAAAGAATTTGTCAAGTGGCTAGTGAAAAAAATCGTAGTAACAGAAAAATATTAAATTCTTGGAAGGGATTGAAAATCTTCACTTCTTTTTCTTTTTGTATCATTCAGGATAGAGATTCATCTGGTCCCAAACACTGTTACATTATCTTTTTTATTACTGTTGTTGCATTCAAGTGTCAGATGATGATTTGTATTGAGTTTTACTGTCTTATTGCAAGTATAATAAAAAAATACATATAACAGCAACAACAGCAATTTGAATGTAGTTTATTCACAGATTTTCTGTCTAAGCCTGTTGACGTGAATATTCTATTGACTATACAACACTACACTTTTTCATGATTCTTCTGCTGTTCAGAGGGACCTCAACAGGCTTGAGAATTGGATCCATGGGAACCTCATGAAGGTCAACAAAAGAAGTGCCAAGTCCTGCATTTGGGGAGGAATAACTCAAGGCACAAGCACAGATGGGTGCCAAACTGGCTGGAGAATAGCTTGGCAGAAAAGGCCCTGGAGGTCCTGGTGGACAAGGTGACCACAAGCCACCGATGTGCCCTCGTGAGAGAAAGCAAACATGCTCCTTGGTCTGCATTAGGCACAGTGTTGTCAGTAGGTTGAGGCAAGTGATCCTTCCTCTCTGCTTAGCACTGGTGAGGCACATCTAGGGTGCTCTGTTGAGTACCGTGCTCCCAGTAGAGAGAAAAGGACACATTGGAGCAATGAAAGGCCACAAAGATGATGAGGGGACAGGAACATCTGATGTATGAGAAGAGGCTACAAGAGCTAGGTCTCTTCAGCCCGGAGAAGAGAAAGCTCTAAAGAATCTAATCCATGTCCACAAATATCCGGTGGGACATGTGATGGAACTAAAGAAGATGGAGGAAGACTATTTGCAGTGGGGCCAGTGACAGGACAAGAGGGGATAAATTGAAACATGGGAAACTGTGTTTAAGTGAAAGAAAATGCATTTTTTTACTATGAGGTTATGGAGTCTCCATCCTTGGAACTATTCAAAACCTGTCTGACCACAACCCTGAGCAAACTGCTTTAGGTGACTTGAGCAGAAGTACATGGTCTCCAATGATCTTTCTAGCCTTAGTCATCGTGGCAATTCAAACTTACATTTTCAGATGCTCTGTCCTGTTGTTTTTGCTAAAGAAAAATTGTAAGGGAAGAAACACAAACTCCAAAAGGATACAGTTAGTAACATTTGTCCTCATTTCTAGTTAAAGAATGGATTTTGAGGGGACCTGAGGGACACCAAGAAGTCAGCCAAGAAGTCCTAGAGTCCTCATAATGACAGTCCTGCAGTCTTACTTGGCTGCCCCATTTTGAGGGAAAGGAGAAAAAAAATAATCCAGGAAAACACAGCACAACGTTAGGGAAGTCCTGTGGGTGGGTGGCTTTTTGTTGGTTTTGGGGGTTTTCTAAAGTATTTGATATTTATGTTTTTTATGACAAAAGAATGCAGAAAGGTTAAGTCATGAAAAAGTACACCTAGACCACAAAGGCAGGGATTCATTGCCTAAACATAGATGTAAGCTGCCATTTCAAGCACGTGAAACATTTCATTTGTCCCATAGGAGCCTGGGTCTAATGCAGTTCTGTGTTAAATCTGCCATACCTGTGCGAACGAATTCAATGTTATTAGGCATGTCAAGGCACATATTTAGGACTATTCTTTGGGATTCAGTTGTCTCGCACTCGCGGCCTTTCTGAATTTTATGTAGCTATATCAGCAGTGGACAGATTTATCGAATCCTTTAACACAGTGATAAAATTTTTTACCAAAAGACATTTTTACCAAAGACATATTTTTTACCAAACTGTAGATAACTTTACCAGGCCACAGTGATTTGCTAACAGCTTGGTTTTTATATGCACATTTGTACACTGATTTGCATGTTTTTTCATGAAAATTGTCTCCATAATGAAGCATTATCTCTTAGAAAGCCTCAGATCTCCTCTACTGCTAACAATGCTGTTTGCCTATATTCTTGATAAGTGAAATATCAAATAGATGATGTGTGTAACAAGACATGACAGCAGCCTCAAAAAAGCAGAAAAAAAACCAAATAAAGACTAAACACCCTTCCACCTTTCAGACCCAGTTCCTGATTCTGAGTTTTAGCTTTGTTATTTCTTTCAGTCTGTTTGGAGAAACTACTCCTGGGCAGGGCGTCCTTATTGCAGGGATCATTACTTTGAAGAGAGGCAAACGAAAATAAGGAATTTGTATTTCAGTCACAAAATGTATCAAAGAAAACTTTCCTAGGGCAAGGTGCTGTTGTCAAGATTGTCCTGAAGAAAGGAAAATCATTACAGAGGATTATCTATAACAGTGGTTCTCAACCTTTCTTTCAGCTTGTGCACCTAAAGGCAGAAAGACAGTGTGACTGATTACGATTACCACACACGCAGACAAAGACTCACCCTTCTACAGATTTACTTTTGCACATGTTCTATAATGTCTTGTGATGTTATTCCTAAAAACAGGCCCACCGTGCACATATGCACATGCTCAGCTTACAATTAATAATCACAAAGAATATTCTTTTCAATCTTCCTAGGCAATGTGACTCAACAAATATTGAAAAATGCATCCTCTGTTTGGATAATGATGTGAGAGGAGATTCTGCCATAGCTCTTCCCTGGTTACTGCTCACTGGAGCTTCTCAAAGGTCACCATGTTAAGGAGATATTTCTGGGGAAACATTGATCCTTTCACTACCAATTCTCCCTATACGTGATGTGACTGGTGGAAAGGTATCCTTTAATTTTACTAACTTGAATCACTCTTGGAGCTTGCTTGGGTAGCGAGACACTACCTATGTTTATACAACCCAATCACAGATCTCATTCTCAGGGCTCCCGAACCTTGCAGAAACTTGCACCTCTGTGGCTGAATCTGCTTTCCCTCTAGACACATGTGGCATGATTCTTGCTACCTACGGGGAACATTGTTTTGTCATGCTACACCTATTTCTGAGTATCTAGCAGACCAGAATAAGTTGTCATGGGATAAAGCCATGAAGGAAGCATGCTAGAAATTACCCACTATAACTGAAACACAGTTGAATACAGCACAGTATTCAGATCCTGTTTAGGTTTCTAGTATAGACAGCTCCTGGGACACATAACATGCTCAGCTGATTTCTAGGGTCTTGCTCTTCATGGCAGGGATACTAGAGTCCTTGCAACTGTTATTTAATACTCAGAGCAATGAACACCCTGCCAGAGTGGGGCTCAGAGATTCTTCCACAAAACAAATTTTAGTAAGAACATATCTCATAGCAAAGTACTCAGCATGTGATTTCATAAGACTCAGTGCACGCAGCCTCCACTCAAAAGCTAAAGGACATTGAGATCATGTTATGATCTGCCTGAAAATATATGCTAATCTCTGTCCCAATGATAGGCATGAAAGAGATGAAATCACATGCAGGACAGGGAAAAAAAGAGTCTTGTTTCTTATTCTCCATCATCTTCTGTAATTTTGGTGTGGGAGTGGAGCAAAGCGTTTATTCTTTCTTATTTTTCCATTATCAGCATGGAATAATACCTTCCCCACAGTCATGGTATAAAGATATTACCTGCAGAGCCCTTTTAGCTCCTTGGCTAGCTAAAGTTGTGAGGTGGAAGTGAAGGTATTTTTTATGATGTGTTATTATGACATTTGTTAAATAGGTCCTAGTTCACACTCAAGGAAAAAAACATCTTTCTAAAATAATAGTGAAGAAGAAATGCAAAGAAAAGTGAAGGACATCAACCTCCAGGCTTACTAAAAAAAAAAAAAAAAAAAGGGTTCTTCTGCAAAAAATACAAGCACCTTTAAAATGAGAAATCCTATTATGATCAGAATGCTGGAATGTGTGTCCTATGAAGAAAGGCTGAGAGAGTTGCAGTTGTTCAGCCTATAGAAGAGGAGGTTCCGGGGAGACCTTATTGTGGGCTGTCAGTGCTTAGAGGGTGCCTATAAGAAAGACTTTTTATGAGGGACTATAGTGACAGCAAAGGGAGCAAGTAAACAACCAACTACAAGACAGTAGATTTGAATTAGATATAAGGAAGAAGTTCTTTACTGTGATGGTGATTAGACACCAGAACAGGTTGTGCAGAGAATTTGTGGATGACCCATCCCTGAAAGTGTTCAAGGACAGGTTGGACGGGGCTCTGAGCTACCTGATCTATTGGAAAGTGTCCCTGATCATTGCAGGGGAGTTGGACTAGATGGCCTCTAAGTGTCCCTCCAACCCAAACAATCTTACGATTCTATGAAACCCTAGCACAACATTCTGTAATAAAAATGGTATATGAACTATGTTTGCAGACAAACAAAATCTTGCAACTACTACTAGATCACAAAAATATCAAGAACTGGTTGTGTTATGCTGTGGATTAGGGAGGTCATTATTTAGGTCAGTGATTAAAACACCTCTCTAGTCTTTCTGTTTTATGAACCCCCTCAGAGCGGTGTTATCTTGGAGCTGAAAAAAGCGGAATGAAATGAAGTTGCCATCACAGTGTGTTTCAGAGAGAACTCGGTTCATTGGGATTCCAGATACTACACACTTCCGCATTTCCTGTGGAAAGGAGACAGCTGTGCGTGGCCATAGAGGCACAGCAGGAGCTGAATGCCAATTGTTAAACCCTAGCGGTTACTTTAATTGCCCCTTTCCACCAATTTGAAATGTTGCAATGGTAGGAAAGCAACAGAGGTTGCTGTCACTCAAGTTTTCGGAACCTACAGTTCTGCCTGAAAAAAAAAAAATGGACGTAGTAAAAAGGAAAAGAAATTTCCACAGGCTCATAACAAGCTTGTAAGCAAAAATGTAAAGGGAAGGGAGAAGAGAAGGGGGAATTTTTGGCTCAGTTATAGATTCAAGGTTTTACCTGAAAGTTTCATAAGGTGGCTGTGAGTGTTTTACAAGAGACAGAATCCTCAGCAGCAAAGTTACAGCATGATGGACTCTGACATTTTGTAAAACTGTAAAACGTGTCAGTAGCTTTAACAAGCAGGAATGCTTTGACCTCCCAAGATTCCTGTCCAATTTAGCCATAGCAACTGTTCGATTCACACAATTAATGGTTACATTCAGTCAAGGGAGGGAGGGAAAAGGGTGACAGGAAACATCACCTTAAAACCAAGACAGTATTTCTTTTTTTCTGCTCCGGCTCCTTTATCAGAGACCCCTCCATCCCTATTCTTCACTGTGTGTTAGATATTTTCATAGCTCTAATTTTCCCCTGGCATCTGTGTTTGCAGGCCTCTTGCCTTGTAGATGTATATTAATGGGATAATTCCAAGTGAGTCTGTCCTTTGACTAAAAAATTGTAAGGTTATTTTGAAGACATTTTGTTTTAAATTTACTAGCTCTTACAGACTCCATGTAGCCTGATTGGTTCATTATTTCTTCTATTTTAAGGATAATCCTGCTGATGTCTGTAATTTAGGGATTGTGGCTTTTCTCCAGAGCAAAAAAGTCACTTTGAGACCTTGCACATCCAAAAAGCAAGAGCTGATGCGCAGGGAACTTAATCTGTACTTGGAGAGTGATTTTTGCTCGCTGTTACTAGAAAGGTGCCAATTTAAGAGAATGCAACAGAGGGAAGTAATTTCCTCACATTGCTACAGAACACGTGAGACATTATAAAACAAAAGAATAATCATTTCTTGTCTTCTTTTACATGTACTTTTCCACATGAGGAGAACAGCAGAGGAAATGGAGAGCACTCTCCAACAAACAGAGGATAGAGATTTTGAGAAAGAGCCTGTTGGTCAGACAGCAATGCCAAGGCATGCCCAACATGTGTGGTAGCATGGAGCTTCACACTTGTTCAGCTACACGACAAGAAAATTCAAATCTCACTCAGGGATCCAGCACAGATTTACTAGAAAGGCCTTCTCCGCTGCTACTAGATGATACCATGCATTCGTTCCAGGTTTATCCCATTTACAAGAACAATTATCGGTCGTGTATTGCAACTCCAAGGTACTCCTAGTGCATGTTTCTCCACATGTTTTTCTAGATACGAGCAGAGAAATTCAGCTGTGGAACTCCTTTCCCTGGGATGTTGCAGATACTAAAAGCTGACGAGGGATCAAGAGGAGACTGGACAAGTTTACAAGACGAAAATCCATCAAATTCATGCAGTAAACACATGCAAAACACTCCTGCCTCAAAAAGATTTTCATCCTCTGTTAATAAGCAGCTGAGAAAGAGATTAGAGGTGGAATCATACATGCTTGCTCTGACGTTGTACTTTTTCATTGGCAACCAGTTTTAACTTCTGTTGGAGACATTAGAAGGACCTTTTTGACTTATTATAGCTACTCTCACAGTCTTATTTTCTTAGAGATCCTTAAATATGCTCCTTGAAAATGTCCCTTCTCTTCCCCTAAATATGGACTGGGGGCATGTAGAGAGTGGAAATGCCCCAGGGATTGCTTCAGGTGTCATGACAGGGAAGAAGACTTGCATGGGGAAAATAAATGACAGGAATAAGAAGGGTTAAATATATGTGACAAGCCTGGGAAAGGTGTATAAGACTTGAGAACAGAGATGTATATGAGGGCACGTTAGACCCTGAAGCTGAGCACAAAGTCTAGCAAGAAACATAATCAGTCAAATGTCGGACTTGTACTTCCAGACTTGCTTAAATTATTGTTTCCAAAAGCATTCACGGATATATAGCTTTCCTCTTGAAGGGTCCTCGTAACTCAATGAGATAGATTGGAAGATCATAAATGCTTGGAGGATGGGACTGTATCTCCCTGTTTGTTCATGCAGAAGTTAGCAATAGGGATCCATTTCTAGATGTGAGTGATTTGTATTATACACATTATTATGTCATTTTGACATGTTCTCCTGCCATCCTTGTGGGTATTTTTCTCTCAGCAAATCTGCATATTAACACCTTGCATATGCCACACTTTAAGCCAACATAGAAACAAAACTGTCTTTTAACAAATAACACTTTTTCTTTTACGTGAACATGGATGCTAAAACTCAGTTCATTGTTCATTTATGGGTCTCCATCTCCACACAGAAGAATGTGATTCTCAGGCCAGATTTCATTTCTTCAAATAGACATAAATGGTAACTAGATGTGAGGTTGACTCCAGCATTCACTCAGTCACTGCAAGAAAACAAATTTTCTCTGCTTTAGAATAAAATGCCTTAGTTGACATACCAATCCTATTTTCTCAAAATAAATATGGGAGAAAAAAATTATTTTATTTTTCCTTCCAGGTCTTCACTGATCATGAAATTTTTCTATTGCCGTAAAGTAATGTTTGTTAATTTTCTGTAATCTTGTATAAATATTATATGAATAAAACTGCAGGATTAATAAGATGCTGACGACTGAAATCCTTGTATTTTATCAATTCCTGTCGAATCACAAGGAAATTTATGTCATTCTTCTCAGAGCTGGTGAATTATTTCAAAAGATAATATATAGATAATTATAATGATAAATGAAAATTATTCCTTTTTAAAAAAAAATGCTGTACTTTTTCAATATGTGAATTGATATTTATTTTTCACTAGTTCATGCTGTTCCATAAAAGCAACCTCCAGAAATATGATTGCATTAATATTTTATATTATATTTTATTTTTGTATCAGTTCCCGTACAAGCTATGTAAAAAGCAAATGCTGGGAGTTAGGATATAAGCTTTTTAACACCTTGCAGGAGAAATAAGTGTCACAGCACTTATCTTACAGGTGGTGAAATTAGGTCATGAAGATACAAGGGATGTATTCNATATGCCACACTTTAAGCCAACATAGAAACAAAACTGTCTTTTAACAAATAACACTTTTTCTTTTACGTGAACATGGATGCTAAAACTCAGTTCATTGTTCATTTATGGGTCTCCATCTCCACACAGAAGAATGTGATTCTCAGGCCAGATTTCATTTCTTCAAATAGACATAAATGGTAACTAGATGTGAGGTTGACTCCAGCATTCACTCAGTCACTGCAAGAAAACAAATTTTCTCTGCTTTAGAATAAAATGCCTTAGTTGACATACCAATCCTATTTTCTCAAAATAAATATGGGAGAAAAAATTTATTTTATTTTTCCTTCCAGCTCTTCACTGATCATGAAATCTTTCTATTGCCGTAAAGTAATGTTTGTTAATTTTCTGTAATCTTGTATAAATATTATATGAATAAAACTGCAGGATTAATAAGATGCTGACGACTGAAATCCTTGTATTTTATCAATTCCTGTCGAATCACAAGGAAATTTATGTCATTCTTCTCAGAGCTGGTGAATTATTTCAAAAGATAATATATAGATAATTATAATGATAAATGAAAATTATTCCTTTTAAAAAAAAAATGCTGTACTTTTTCAATATGTGAATTGATATTTATTTTTCACTAGTTCATGCTGCTCCATAAAAGCAACCTCCAGAAATATGATTGCATTAATATTTTATATTATATTTTATTTTTGNTGAGAGGAATCTGAGATACAGTTTGACAAGATTTATGCTTTTAACTGATAGGAATCCCACTAAAAAAAATTCCATTTACAATCCTAACACAATTTCTGAATAATAGAGGTCTGGCATGGATTTTGTAGCGTAAGCTTACTTTTATACTTGTCCCAGTTTAGTATTAGAAATAAGTTCTATTTAACCTATTATTAGAAATCATTTTTTTTATACTTGTCCCTTTCTTTTTCTTGATATCTGTTTTCCTATAGTACTCATTGAACTGCGGCTGTCTTGTGTCCCGTTTCACCAACAGCAGAAGTACATGCAGGCTTGGAATTTTTCCTTCCAGGTTTACAA
>VZSC01001629.1:0-12373 GCA_013398225.1 Steatornis caripensis | reverse complement strand
GAGCTTCCCTTCCCTTCCCTTCCCTTCTTTCCATGAACAAGAAAGGAAGTAATTGTCAGAGGGGGAATAACAGATTATTAATTTTTCTCATCTTTACTTACATTGTTCTTTAAAATCCACTTTTCTCTCAAACTCTTAGTGACTTTCTGAAGGTCGCAGGTTTAACATGCACTTCCATCAAACTGCGTAACATTATTAATAAAGTCTCTGTTTTGATTACCAGGAGCATACAGACGTTCTGGAGTCAGCTGTTCAGGTCTGTCATTCAGGTTTATACATACCCACAAACTGCAGCATTTCAGAAAAATAGGTTACAGACTGTGAGAACAATAAGGGAAAAAGATATAACGCTTTCATGCAAAGCTTTAATTAATGTTAAGCCAATGCTGGTCTGTAGGAAATGTCAAGTTCCACTGGATAAATCAGAGCTGCTTCTTAGTTTTGCAACACATCATGTTCTGTGTTCAATAAGATGCCAGGTTGCTTATTTTGCCTGTCATTTATGTGCAGTATTTTTCTTGTGGTCTTAGAATAAGGTGCCAAAGCTGTCTGGTTCCCTGACTTTATTCTACGATTAATAATGCATTAGCCTAGCAAAATATATGCTCCTGCTATTACTCTTGAGGTTATGAAATTAAATATATAGAACTGAAAAATACAGTAAGTATATAGGAAATAAACCTCTGATCTTCCCTTCTTTGTTTTCATTAAGGCAGCTCTTTTAGTTATAAGACTAGCTCTTGAATTTCAAAAGACATATACAAAAAGACTTTATTAAACTTACTTAGTTCTGATTTGCCTGCCTCTGTTAGCTTAAAAGCCCATCACTGCATAAACCTAAGGCCTATTCACCACTGTGATAACACAGCTTTATACCAGAACATCTCCACTGACCTCAGCACTTAGTTTGTTGCATGAATCAGAAGCTTGGTATCATTGATAATATTTTAATTGTATCTAAATATTTTAGGTTCTAACTTGTACATTAAATTATATAGAGGTCCTGGGTTTTTTTCAAGAAAAGTAACTTTGGCGCTGGTTTCAGACCCAATGCCTGTCCATGCCAAGCATTGCATTGCTCAGTTTGTTCACATACTTTCCTTGATAGTAGATCTCCAGAAGCACAGAGTAACACTTGCCGTTTCTGCTCTATGCATTCTTGTAACCACATATAAACCTTTTATTTTTCTCCTCGTCATTTCTTAGTTCTGTTTTCCCGAAAATCTTTTCTTCTTACATGCTTTGAAAGTTCCCTGGGACCCCCTTCCACTGACGGAGCAGCTGCAGAGGAGGTGGACTTCATCGGCTATAGGTGCAGAGAGAGAAGTGCTTAGTCAACACTGAAACAAGGTTTTCTGTCTGACTTTTTCACCTTCATAGGCATCCTTATGGTGTGTTACAGGATGACCCTCTTTGTCCTGTCCCCTCAAGCACTCCCCCACCTGTCATCCTCCAGAAGCAGATCCCTATCAGTTAGGGACACTTCAGACTTTGCACGTTCCAGCTGTTTGGAAAGTTGTGGGAGTAACCGATGCTTTGGTTCAACATCCAGCCACAAAATGCTATGCTTAATATTAACAAAGAATGATTTTCAATAGATCTAAAATGATTACTCTTTCTTTAATGAGCAAAAATGAAAAAAGTGTTTCAGACCTAAGGTGAAGTTTCGTTCTCTTAAATATATGTAATTAATTTCTAATTTATATTCTAAAACCCTTATTGTTTGGCAGTTTTCTAAGCAAGAAACTGCATTTTGAAATGAAGTGAAATGCTTATGAAAAAAATAGGAACATTTTGCTTTGTTATTTTATTAATTTTCCTGTTCAAAATATTGGAAAAATTAGATCCATGATTTTGGCCTTCTTCAAACTGTCAGGGAAGAAGTAATGTATATTTTTAATGGACTATATCTATCATTTCCACCCGAAATCTCTCTACTGTGATAACCAAATTCTATAGTCTTGTAAACTTCAGAATACTATTGTTTTAGATGGAATAATCTGAATTTCTTGCTTTGTTGACACCTTTCTATATCAAATATGTTTGCCTTGCTCATTTTCTTCTTAGGCATCTATTCCTGGCTAGGGTTGATGACAGAAATCTGGGCTAGATGACTTGCTGCTCTGGTGTTGTAAACTTGTCCTCATGTTCTGCTATTATCTAATATTAATGGGTGTGGATGACAAGGAGGATTGGGTTTGGGTGTACAGATACCTTTGTAACAGTCAGAAGACAATCAGGGAGATAATTAAGTTGTAAGAGCAATACATAATTAATGTAATATAACAGGATAGATCTCAATCTGTTGCACCAGTGCAAAATCCAAAGTAACCCTATTAATGTCAGGGACAGTTGTTTGCATATGTTCTACATTGATTTAACTGAGGTTTGATTCTGGCTTATCAAGGGACACATTTTTTACTTGTATTGTTTGTATGGGCAGGCTGTGGATGATTAGCCTCAGCTTGAATGCCACTATATATTAGCTGGTTTAAGACACGTGAATTAAACTCTGACCAGATGCCAGATATCCCCTAATTAGAAGTGCAAGCCATCCCCATGCTAAATGCAAGGTTCCTTAAAGACAGCAGATTCCTCTGAATGTTTTTCACCAGCTGGGGGCAAATCAGTACCTTAAAACAGTCTTTAATCAAAACACAAATAACATCTCATGTAACCACATGCAGGTTTGCTTATTCATTTGTTTTGCTTGTTGTATGAGCAGCACAGAAAATGTCACATAAAATAGGAACATGTTTTAATGGAAAAGGTCAAAACTGTACTCTGGAGTAATGTATTAATATTATTAGTAATGGACCAGTATCCCACAACACGTGCTAAGAGAAGTTGTAAGGGAGAAAGACAGGCCCCTCACTTCAGATGAGTCACTCTCTCATGATGCCAGTCTTTCATGTGACAACAGGGAGAGCCCAGACAGCTGGTTTAGCAGATTAGGTAAGACGATTTCCAGTTGTCATACGGTATCTAAAGAGTCAGTCTAGCCACGTATAGCCAGGTACATCACTTTGTGAGCCATCATTTATTTTAAGAAATTCAGTCTTACAAGGTTAGGTGCAGCTGTCCTGAGTTTAGTGTCTTTAATCTGTGTCTGTAAGGGTGAACTCAACAGTTTGCTTGCTGGAGCAAGCAAACAGAAAGGTCATTGATTTATCTTAGGCTTCAAAACAGGGTAACTGCATGCAAGCTACCTCCAGGGAACAGACCCTCTCTGGTCTTGCTGCCAAAGCACGTCTCAGCTCACGTTTTTTGTTAGAGTACTAGTTAGGCTTTATTATTATAGAAATAATTTACAGTATTCCCTTAAGTATCATATGGCATAAGATCATGGAATTAATATTCTAGCAGCCAATCCGGAAGTATTCTGAGCTGATGTAAATCAAACAATGACAATTTCTTGATACACAGGGTGATTCAAAGCCAGATTAAGTTAACAGAGAAAATCCTTTAATTTCTTTCAATCTGAAACAAGCTCTTGAATCGTATTGCACATCAATAACACCCAGTAGCTCATCTCAGTATCAGATTCAAAGAGAACGAGAAATGCTGCCCTGCCTCACAGAGGGGTTGCAGAGGTGAATTCGTGCGTTTCTGCTAGACATTTGGATACTGTAGAGATAAGCATCGGGGAAAAGTCCACAAAGAGTTGACAAGTTATGGAAGGTTTGGGTGGCGTGAGGTAAAGAAGTCCCAAGCCTGCACATTGCATTAGGGAGAATAAAATGTGATGTTGAAGGTATGATGTGTGTCCTCCTCTGCTAATGCACAAAATGAATCAATGCTTGTGGGGAAAAACCCACTCAAAAAATAACTAGTATTAAGGACTCTCTGATAGTGTAATCACAGAAAATGAAAAATTAGAACTGGGTGGGAGACATTGCAGGATTTTGTTGTTTCTTAGTGTTTATTTTTTTCAGTTCAGGAGACAAGTCAAGTCTGGGATTTTATTTTTAATTGAAAAGTGATAGTTCCTCAGGAGCTGAGATTTTTGTCAGGTTTTCCATCTTTCAGTGCACTGCCTCTTCTCTATTTTATCTTGAAACAAGACTTTGGAAGCTGTGCTAGTGTGTAGAGTTTTGCTGTGTCTTTGTGCATGTACCTGAATCTTTCCTTAGTTCCATTAGCTGTTAGTGTTTTCACAATTCTGTCTTTGATGCAAGTTCTATAGTATTTAATTGGGGCACTTGTTCAGGACATAGAGATGAAAAAATGTATTTGTTCTGTCTTTTTTTCCCCCTCTCTCTACTTCTGCTTTCAAATTTCTTTAGATTTCTCTACTCTGTATTTGTACTTATATTTTGTTGGGTTTGGTTTATGTTTTTTCCCTTTCTCTGTTTTCCACTCTCTCCCATTTTTTCCGTTTTAGATGCAAATCAAAGTATTTCCTTTGAATCCTTGTCTATTGATAAAATTCTCAATTTTTAGCAAACAGGTGACATTTTGCTCCTATTTTCTTAACTCACCTTCCAGATTTCTAACTGCTATTGCTTCCAGCGCTGACAGCTGTTTGACAATGGTATCTACTTTTAGTTACACCTTCAGCATTATGATATACCACAAAGAAAGCTTGGTTCCTTTAGAGAAAATTCACTCTTGCATCTCAGGTTAAATCTCCAGGTCTAACATGAGATGCAGAAACCAAAAGTGAAGCTTTCTCATTGTTATTTAAGTGTGGTGATCATCTTCATCGTTTTAGTATGAAGTCACACACTGAGCATTTTATTTTCCTTTAGAATCATGACATCAGTTCCAATATCATAGTGTGAATTTTTTTTCCCTTTGATAAAATAGTATGACTTTAAATGTAACTAGAGTCCCAAACGTGCTGTCAACAATGTAAAGATGAACCCCTCCATTGGACTCCAACGGTGTTCTCTAACACCTGTGTGAGAAGCTACTTCAAGAGTAAGGTGGGCTTACTGGGATCAGATGGAGCTTTTTAGTTTTCATTTCTCAGCCAGAATATTTGACGCACTAAATGTTCATTGAAGACATTTTCAGGTCCTTGTTTAATCAAGCCTGGCTTAGCAGGCTTGCATAAGACTTGCAAGGCACTCCAAAAGTTTGAATCCTGAGTAGGATCATATATAAAATAATCTTGTCCCATTTCTCTTAAGCTGTGAACCTAACACCTTGTATTTATCTAAGTATAGCTTACAAAAAGATGTTAAAAATATCACCCAGCCTGAAATAGAAGACATCAAGATTGCCTTATCTTCATTAACTAGGCTGTGAGATTTTGAAAAAAAAAAAAAAACCTTTTATAATTTTCTCCTGTCTTTGGCAAAATTTGGAGGAGTTCGATTTCAATGCAAGCATTGCACATTTGTGCTCTCTCTCCCACATTACTCACCTCCACATGTCTGACTCAAATTGCTTCCAAATAGGCTGATAAATTTACAGCTGCTGTTAAGGTCATGTAATATAGGTTAAACCTGTGTTTACAGCCTAATAATTTTCCTGTGTCTTTAAATGAGCAATGAAGTATTTTGCAATGCAGATTGTCTCCTTTTTTATTTGCCAGTAAAAGCAGTGAAGGGAAACTACAAAAACTCTGAGTTTTCTTGTCATTGAGGACAGCCTTGCTGCTGTACCACATTGATTCTGAAGAGCCAGAGCCACTCTGTGGTTGCAACCTCAAAGGAATTGCAGGTGCCAGAAGTAGCAGACAAAGTATACAACCAGCCTAAATGGATCAGGAAAAGGCAACTGAGTTGTATTTCAAGATTTAGGCAATTTGGGGATTGTCATTGCCTAAAACAGGGGAAAAGTATCCATAAACTGTCTCTCTTTTCCTCTGATCTTGGGGATAGCTAAATTTGAAGTACCCTCAACACATCAGTCATGTTCCTACACTAGATGAGATGAACTGGATGACCATTGAAATTTCCTGGTTGGTGATTCAGGCAAAGTAGTAAATCATAGAAATCATATTTGTCCATTTCTTTGTGTCACTATATATGCAAGAGGAGAAAAGTAAGAAAGCATAAATTTGTTAAGAAATTTCAAAGCTGAAATGTAGGACCATGAACATGGTTCGTACACATTGTAACAAGCAGAGATAGGGCAGGTAAGTTGCTTCACCTGGATGCAGATCCTAGTTCAGATTTATTTTTTTTCCCTTGACTTCTTGTGAATTTGCTCTGACAAGTAAGAGATCACTCAGGATAAGGTCTTTCCTGTGTTTCCGTCAATAGCACCCAGGAATCCCAGCTGTGGGCCAGGACCCCATTATAAGAACTGCTGCACAAACACAGCAACAAAGAGATTTATGTCATTTTATATTCAAATCAAGCAAGATAATTGATTGGTGAGTTGTATCTGAGCCAAAAATTAGAGAAGGGGTTTCTTCTTTTTTTTTCAGTTCATGATCATAAGCTTATGAACGACATCAGATTTGAGACTTCAAACTAACCAAATACAAATATTGAAGATGTTAATTTTGTCTATTTATTTCATATATTTTTATTGTTTACAGTTTGTACAGAATCTAAACCTGGAGGTATTATAAACTGAGAGATTATTACCCTTGTTTCCCTTGTTTTTTGGACCCCAGCAGTGTTAAAGAGCTAATCAAATAATCATTTGCAAGTGTTTATAAGCTAGAGTGTATTTTCTTTGTAAATTTTGCAGCCACACTTGTTATCATTTGGAGATGTTACAGTCTGCAAATAATTTTACTTTGGGATTTTTTTTCTTTATGAAAGAAGCAAGGTTATCATTTGGAGATGTTACAGTCTGCAAATAATTTTACTTTGGGGTTTTTTTTCTTTATGAAAGAAGCAAGCTCATAGTAGGCGTTTCATTATTACTTCAATAATGCACAATCAGCAAAGCTTTAATACATCTTGATTGTTAATAGCTGCTGATGAAATAGGAAGAGGCAAAGTTTGTCAGGTGGAGACCAGCATAGATGCAAGTAGCCACAGCTAAGCAGCATGTCCATGTAAATTTAAGTCTCAGATAGAAAAGGCAGTGTGAGGAGGAGGGGAATCCACACCTATTAAATTTGGACAGCGACAGAAGGAGAGGCCTTTGCTGACTGACAAACAAGGTTATGTGGCTGAACAATAATTTGAAGGCTTGAATTATTCATGTCCAATTGAAGGTAAAAGGGTTTAACCTGGTGATATCATCTCCTTGTGATATTTCACTAAGGCAAAAAATGTTATTCCTGACTTTTTTGTTTTAATAGCTTTATGTCTTATGCACAAAAATAAAGAGAATGGGAATAACTGCTAGTTTTTTGAGAAAATTATATGTGTATATATTAAGGTCCCAGAACAATTTGCCATTAAAAATGAAAAAGAAAACAACTTGCACAAAGTTCTCAATGCAGTCTGACAGCTGAAGTTCAGACTTATCTTCCACCATGCCCTACCCACCAGAGCTGCTGTTCTGCAAAACTCTTAATCCAAGAGGGTAGAGGTGGGTATACCCTTGGGATTCCAGCCTTTATTTGAAAATAAATATTTTTTTAAAAACAGTTATGTTTGTTTTGCTGATAAGAAATACAAACACAATACCATCATGCGGTGGGGTCCAAACTGGCAATACTCATGTCTTTGCAACCAGCTATGGAATAACCAAGGCAAACTTGATCAGCAAAAAATGTTCCTTAGCTGCCTGCCAAGATGAGAACCTGAAGGCCAAACATCTCAACGTTGTGTACGGCTATTTTGCACCCTCTTGCACACCCCTAGGGAAACCTTCATGCTTGATTACCTCTATGAAGTGCCTGTACACCAGCACATGTGGCATGGGGAATAAACAGGAAGAGCTAGAGATCTGTGCATGGTCACAGGGCCATGATCTCATTGCAGTTATAGAGGCATGGTGGGATAGTTTGTATGGCTGGAACATGGTCATGGATTGCTACGTACTTTTCAGCAAAGACTAGCCAAAAAGGCATGGTAGTGGAGTTACTCTTTACGTGAACTGGAACACGTTGATCTCTGCCTGGGGGTGGATGAAGAACACATTGAGAGCCTATGGGTAAGAATTAGAGGGCAGGCCAATATGGGTGACACTATTGTGGGTATTTATTATAGGCCACCTGATCAGGAAAAGGAAGTTGGTGAGTCCTCCTACAGACAGCTGAAGGTTGCTTCACAGTCACAGGCCCTGGTTCTCATGGGGGCTTCAACCACCCTGATATTTGCTGGAAAAACAACACAGCTAGGCACACACAGTCCAGGACGTTCCTGTAGAACACTGATGGTAACTTTCCCTTGGTCAAGGAGGACTGGGTTAGAGACCACTTAGGCAAACTGGACACCCACAAGTCCATGGGCCCTGATGGGATGCATCCATGAGTGCTGAGGTAGCTGGCAGATGTTATTGCCAAGCCACTCTTCATCATCTTTGAAAAGTTATGGAGAACAGGAGAGGTGCCTGAGGATTGGAGGAAAGGCAATGTCACTCCAATCTTTGAAAGAGACAAAAAGATGGACCTAAGAAACTACAGGCCAGTCAGCCTTACCTCCAACCCTGGAAAGGTCATGAAACAGCTCATTCTGGATGTCATCTCTAAGCATGTGGAGGAACAGAAAGCTATCAAGAGTAGTCAGCAAGATTTCACCAAGGGGAAATCATGCTTGCCCAATCTCACACCCTTCTCTGATGGCATGACTGGCTGGGTATACAAGGGGAGGTTCTCTACCTTGGCTTCACCAAGGCTTTTGACACCGTCTCCCACAACATCCTCATAGTTAAGTTTAGAAAGTGTGGTTTAGATGAGTGGACAGTGAGGTGGATTGAGAACTGGCTGAATGGCAGAGGTCAGACGGCTGTGCTCAGTGGCTCAAAGTCTAGTTTGAGGCCTGTGACCAGCGGTGTTCCCCAGGGGTCAGTACTGAGTCCAGTCCTGTTCAACATATTCATCAACTATCTGGATGAAGGGACAATGTACCCTCAGCAAGTTTGCTGATGATACAAAGCTGGGGGGAGCGACTGACTCACCAGAAGGTTGTGCTGCCATTCAGCATGTTCTGGACAGGCTGGAAAATTGGGCAGAAAGTAACCTGAAGAAGTTCAATAAAGGCAAATGTAGGGTCCCACACCTCTGGAGGAACCACCCCATGCACTAGAACAGATTGGGGGGGAGACCTGCTGGAGAGCAGCGCTGCAGAGAAGGAACTGGGAGTGCTGGTGGACAACAAGTTCACCATGAGCCAGCAATGTGCTCTTGGGGCCAAGAATGCCAATCGTATTCTAGGGTGCATTAAGAAGAGTGTGGGCAGCAGGTCGAGGGAGGTGATCCTCCCCCTGTACTCTGCCCTGGTGAGGCCGCATCTGGAGTACTGTGTCCAGTTCTGGGCTCCCCAGTTCAAGAGAGACAGGGAGGAACTGCAGAGAGTCCAGCAGAGGTCAACAAAGATGTAGAGGGGAGTGGAGCAACTCTCTTATGAGAGAGGGCTGAGAGACCTGGGTCTGTTTAGCCTGGGTCTTTTCAGCCTGGAGAAGATAAGCCTGAGAGGGGATCTCATCTATGCTGATCGAGTTCTAAAGGGCAGGTGTCAGGAGGATGGCGCCAGACTCTTTTCAGTGGTGCCCAGAGACAGGACAAGGGGCAATGGGCACAAACTGGAACACAGGAAGTTCCACCTGAATGTGAGGAAGAACTTCTTTACTGTGAGGGTGAGAGAGCCCTGGCACAGGCTGCCCAGGGAGACTGTGGAGTCTCCTTCTCTGGAGAGATTCAAACCCATCCGGAGGTGTTCCTGTGCAACCTGCTCTAGGGAACCTGCTTTAGCAGGGAAGTTGGACTAGATGATCTCCAACCCCTTCCAACCCCTACCATTCCGTGATTCTGTGATTCTATGTGTCCTACCATCTGCTACAGCTTCCTGAGTTGTCCTTCCAGAGTGCTCATTGATTGTGATGAAGTGTTTATGGACTATCCAAAATCATCACATAGTTAATTACTGTAGAAAGGATAAATAAAACAGCCTGCACATAAAGTCACATACAGTTAATACAGTTTGGAGAGTTCAGCCCTGGTCAAGATTCACTTTTTTTCTATTACCATCAAACAATTTATTGATGAATTAATTTAGCTTGGGACAATATTCATTCACTCCTAATTCCAGTTAAACAGACCTGAAAGAATGTCTTTAATTGTAGATGCTGGCATGGAATTGGAGTCTTAGGCAAAATCTGAAGATTTCTTCCTAAATCTTCTTCCTCCTAACCTGGAGTGCATTTAAACTGCATTTTCTGCTAGAAAATCCATTGCCGATTCTATCCGCCCTATAGTTCACAGTATTCTGCATTATTAATGTCACAGGAAGTACTGATATCTCTGAAGCAGGGATCAATTGCAGGCTGTATCAGTTTCCATACTTTGGATCCTTTATTTTGAACTTCTAATCTCAATGGGACTCCATGAGTATTTGTGGTGCCTCAAGCATTGAGACAAGGACACGGTTTGTGATCCTGAGTCAGTGGCAATTTATGGCAGTCATCAGCCCTCATTTTTTTTATCTGTTTTATTAAGATAAATCTGTTATATGCCCACATTTAAGATCCTATTTTAATTTAGTCATACAGGCCACCGGCTACCTGATTTTGCTTTCACGGGCCTATAGCTTCCAGACATTTAACCAAGTTATTGGTATCATCTGCGCTATGCAGAGGTGCTCCTCCATGTCCCTGGATGTCAGGTCTAACTAAGGTAGATGTTTTCAGTTACAGGAAGACCACAGTTACTTTTCTTAAGTGCTTCACCCACTCCGTGACAACCCCTGTGGGGATTTAAGAGTAATTACCTGCAGTTATTAATCAGCGTTTCTCAGTGCTTACTCTCTTCTTCCAAGTGGTAGTTACCAGCCCACCATATGACTGTGCTCAGAGGCACATAGGAGTCCTGACCTCTGCTCTAGAGAGGGAAGAGCTGCCTGTTTCAACATGCTCTCCTATCCTTCTTTGGTGCTTTTAACACAGCCACCCTGTGCTTTCAGAGCCAGGTCTGTGGGACACTGCAGGGGACAAAAAAGAAAAAAAAAGAAATGTATCATCTTGACCAGAAATACTGAATTGGTGGTGTCTAAATTTTCTTACAGCTTTGAGATGTCCAAGTGATTTGGAATAGCATGTCATGGTCAGATGAACACCCGTTCAGTGTTATTTGCTGGTTTTATCTATGTAGAAAAACATAGCTACTTTAGGGAAAAAATTCCCTTTCTTACACAAAACTTGTCAGCAAAAGCAAGTAGAAAATCTAATATTGGCTTAACCTGTAAGATCTTTCTTGAGTGTATGTAGTAACTCACATGAAGTACAACTGCTCGTAACCGACTGATCTTTTCATCAAGCAGACTGAGGAACACATGCTTCAAACTGAGCAGAAAGTGGAACACCGTGTGAGAAATCTGAGAGTCATGAACACGCTCTGGACATTATCTCCCAAGAAGATAAACTCTGTTCGATATAAAAATAATATCCCTCTGGGAACGCAGTATACAGGAAAAATCCAATCTGAATGCAAAATGACAAAATAGAGTAACTACTGTGCACAATGGACTGCCCTAAGAAGGAACGTTTCTTTTCAGCCTTCATTTGGGGCTAAGCTTAGAAAAAAACGGCATATTTTCTACTCTCTTCATCCAAAGATGGTTTCACAATTTTCACTCTTTCATCATCTCCTTGGGGCATTTAACTACTTCTGTGTCATGTAATCCATCACTCACTAAATAATTAATTTACTCAAGTAAGCAGAATCTCTTGGGGTTTAGGGTTTCTGAGTGAGGAGACATGACAGCTGATGTGCTATTTAAGAAGGAAACAGGGAGGAGGAAAAGCCAACACACTGTTATTTTCTTTGATTTTATTTTTAATTGTTATTCATTTTGCAGTCATCAAAATTCTTTCTTGGTTAACTTTTTCCATTAGGCAGATTAAATGTCATTCCTCTGGTATTGTTTTAATAAGTAGGGCTGGGAAACTCTTCTATTCTGTGTTAATCAATGTGTATGTAAGGCCGGGAGGGGATTGAGAACCAAGTCCAACTCCCTTTATGATCAATCACACCACCATGGGAGCAGGAACAGGTCGTTACTAAGGAGACATTTTTTCTCATTGTACTGGCAGCTCTAAGCTGTACATTTTTCTCACCAGGCTTGCAGAGACCAACCAGCGTTTGAGCAAGTTTGGGTATGTATGAACAACATGTGGCTGAAAGTATTGAGAAGACTGCAGTGGTGCTGGTGAGTCTGTAGAGGCCAGAGACTCTTTGATGGAGCCCCCTCATAGAATTGTTTATACAAACACATACAAATCCTTCTCTGGAGGTATTCAAAACCTGCCTGAACGCATTCTTATGCAACCTGCTCTAGGGGCACCTGCTCTAGCAGGG
>VZSC01001628.1:0-13820 GCA_013398225.1 Steatornis caripensis | reverse complement strand
AGCAGCCAACGGTGTCCTGGGCTGCGTTAGGAGGAGTGTAACTGTCGAGGGAGGGGATCCTTCCCCTCTGCTCAGCACTTCTGAGGCCACACCTGCAATGCCGTGGCCAGTGTTTTGACTTCTAGCCCAGGCTGATAGGCATGGCCGGATGAGGAAACGAACCCTGGTGCCCCTCAAACAACCTGCCTGGCATTCTCAGGATCTGTAGACCATGCTCAGGCTCTTTGTCCCACTGCCCGAGGAAAACGCGCAGCTCGAATGAGCCGCTTTGTCCTTGTCGCTGTCTCCCTGTTCAACCCAGANTGGTGCCCCTCAAACAACCTGCCTGGCATTCTCAGGATCTGTAGACCATGCTCAGGCTCTTTGTCCCACTGCCCGAGGAAAACGCGCAGCTCGAATGAGCCGCTTTGTCCTTGTCGCTGTCTCCCTGTTCAACCCAGACCTTATGCTGACAAATTTTAAGCTGGCTGACAGTGCAGTTGGCTTCACGGCTGATAGCAAATCTCTAGCAGGACTCCAGCCATCCAGGAACCTGAACCAGGCTCTGTCTGCACCAGGGGAAGGAGTGAGCCACAACCAGAAAGCAGCTCGGAGCAGGGGTGAGTCTGCACCCAAGGATGGGCCTGCTGTGGGGACACACATGGAGGGAGGCAGGCACGAGGATGCCCTTGAAGAGGGGAAAGGTTGCACCCAGGATGGAGAAGTGCTGCAGGCTAGGTGCCCGCAGGGGAGCATGGAGAGAAGCAGGCAATGGTGCTGTGTCCGCTCTCCTTCTGGCATATCTTCCCTCAGCTCCTGCCCCACCACGCTGGACCCATAGCCCCTGCGTGCTCATCACTTTTTTTTTTTTTCAGGAAATAAAAGCACTCTCCAGGAGGATGTCCCTGACCGCTTGGTGAGTGGGGGCTGCCTCTCCGGCCTAGGGGACAGTGGCCCAGGGAGACGCCACCGGGCAGGGGACTCCCATGGACCAGCTCCCCATGAGGTCCCAGCAAACCCATCCCTGTTGGCCAGTAAATAGGAACTGAGGCAGCCCCGCTTGGGTGCTGACGCTGCTCCCCTCCCTGGTCCGGCAGTGCGAGGAAGGGGTTTGGGGACTGGTTTTGCCAGATGGGCACCGCACATGCGTGATGGGGTTGCTGTGCCATGGCAGGTGGAAGACCTTGATACAGTCCTCTGGAAGATGGTGGCAGTGCGTGGGCTTCAGAGCCAGGGATTTACCCAGACAGACCAGATCCCTCAGCGACCCAGCAAGAGAGGTGAGTGCGCAGGTCCCAGTGGGTCGTGGGACCCGACCCGCCACTGACCTACAAAGAGGCCACAGCAAGCAGGGGCTGGGCTTGGGGTGGAGGATGCTCGTGGCTTGGGGTGAAGGGTGCCGGTGGTTTGGGTTAGAGGGTGCCCATGGTGTGAACTAAGGCATTCAGCTCCCAGGATGCGCTCCTAGAACTGACTTCAAAGACAAAGGAGAGCCTAGGAGAAGGACATCTCCCTTCCTTTAAACTTTTCAGCTGTAGCCAAGCACCGCTGCAGCCACTTGCATGGGTGTCTCTTCCTTTTTCTCCCAGCTTGCTTCTGGAAATACTGTGTCACCTAATGAGGGGTACAGGAGGAGCTCCGCCTGCCGCCCACCTGCAAGCCCGCTGCCTGCCACTGCTGTCCCTGTGCCTTCTGGCAGCCCCATCCACGCATGACCCCACACCTTGCTGTGGCTGGTTTGGACAGAGCTTTGAAAGATCTCTGCTCCCTTGTGGGGAAAGGAGAGGGATTCTGCAGCAGAGGAGGGTTGTTGTGGGGCAGGGGGAGAGTCCCATGAGGATCAGGTGTGCAGGACACTGTTTTTCTCATACCAGTGGACCTCCAGGACCCATGGTAAGGCAGAGCTGCCACTGTGGCCTGGCAGGGACGTGCTGGCTGCCAGCAGCAGCTGAATAAACCCCTCACAACAGAGCATCGTCCTGTGCTTACTCCATCCCCACACTGTGCAGGGTCCTGCATCCTCCCTCCGCCACATGCATGCCTTGGGCAGATCGCAGTGCATGTGCCCTGGGGAGGGCACGTACGTCCTGCATGCAGGGCAGGAGCTGCCACACGCATCCGAGAGATCCAAGGCGGCAGAGACTGGGGGCTACAGCTTCACTTACACTAAATCTCAAAAGAGTTTCCACTGTACGGAAGCCCCCTCCATCCCTTGCAGTACCCTCCATGCCCGGTGGCCTTGGCCCACACCCTAACAGTACACAAGCAAGGCATATTAAAATAGAGTTTATTGCTGTTCTTAGTTTAAAAAAACCAAACAAACCAAAACCCATCAATAACAAAAACAGTCCCCAAACCCAGCGCTATCAGAGGCAGGCTTGCAGGGACACATCTTTTAGTGCAAAGAGGGAAGTGGCAGTGAGGGCTGGAGGGGGACGCTGCCGTCATCGTCCCCACAGGACCCACCGCGCTCACTGTACAGTATTTTTTTGCCTGCGGGGCTGGCTGGGGAGGGCTGCTTGAATTCACAGGCACTGGCTGGAGGAGCTGGAGGTCTTGGATATGGGGGAGGATGGGATGTGACAGCTGTGCAGAGCAGCTTTGAGTCCTCTTACATCAACGACACTGGGTGGGAAGGCACAACGCTGAGCCAGGGAGCACCAAACCTGCCCACATGTCTCCTACAGACTTTTGCCTGCTCTCTTAGGCTGTCTGGTACTGGGATGTGGAAACCAGACGGATACCCTAGCCCATGCCTCCCTCTCCCAGTCAGGCACCTGAAGCATTGGTGGGGCCTGGGGAGGGGGTGGTCGAGCCGGAGCTGCGCATGGTTGCATCACCTACAGGGAGAGGTTTCTTAGCTCACAGGAGCCAGGCGGGACATTGTAGCCAGCAGCACATGGCCTGGGTGCTGGCACACATGGGAGGGATGCCCTGACCCTCAGCTGTCCATCCTCAGCCCTTCGCGAGTCCATGCACCCCTCCTTCCCTGCCCACGGCTAGTCCTGGCACTTTCATGCCAGGCGTCAGCCCCAGCATCTTCCTGCCCCCATGTCCAGTGCGGAGTTAGACACACTTTACAACTCTCTAACAGTAAGAACGATTTGTCACTGCGATAAACTACCGGGGGCAGAGCCTTTTGCTGTCTTCAGGTGGAGTGTGGATGCCTTGGTGGAAGAGAAGAGAGGGCTTGCCCAAATGCAGGCTGCAGGGTGCTGTGCAGAAGGGCGACCGGGCAAATTCAAAAGGCTCCAGCTCAGGTGATGCTCTGCGATCCCAGCACGCCTCTTTCTGAGTGTGCGGGATGGCTGGGACCACACGGGGCTGGCAGAGCAGAGCAGGTCCGGCAGCGGATGGGGAGGCAGGGTGGCCCTGCCATTTGGGGCATCTCCTCTCTTCCACCAAAGTGCTGCTGCAGAAGGCTAGTGCTCAGCTTTTCCCATGATGCAGAGTCCCATGAGATCCATTTCTGGGGAGTAGAGATGCAGTAGCCACTGCAACCGCGCAGGGACCGGTCCGTACATGAGGTCAGTACTGACGGTGCACGGGGGCTGCAGCCAGCCGGCGGAGGAAGAGCGGCGGGGGGGCTGTGAAGCAAGGCGCTATTTCTGAAAGGCGGGGGGTAGCGGTGCCGTAAACCCCCTCCAGTCCCTTCCTCGACCGGGATTTGGCTGTGTCAGGACTGCGGAGGTGGAGGGCTCGGCTAGGGGCAGTGCCGCCGGTGCATCCCGCAGCGGGGTTAGGTCATCTTCCTGGCAACGCTGGCGTAGGTGTGCTCTATCTCCTCATCCGCAGGACACGTGTGGCTGAACTCATCGCAGGTGTAGGCGTTGTTGAGGTAGCGCCAGACACCCGTCATGTCTGCTGGGATCTCGAAATCGCGGTACTTCTTGGCTGCGATCTAGAGAGGAGAGGAGGAGGCTGAGACTTCCCAGACCTGGGGAAGATTTGATCTACTGGCTCGGCAGGGGGCCAGATACAGAACACCCAGCTCCCTGCTTGCATCACTCCACCCTGTCACTCCCTCTTGGAGTGGGTGCCCCCACCTTGGCCCCGGGAGCCGGTGCCGTTACCTTGATGATGTGCAGTTTGGGGAGGAGGTTGCAGTCAGCCAATGTCAGGTGATCTCCATCCAGGAATTTTCTCTTGGAGACAGTGATGTCCTCCACGCTGTCCTGGTCAATCTCCTCAGGAAGAGGAGTGTTTAGGTAGACATCCAGCCGGTGAAACTCCCGAAGCAGGGCCTTCTCGAAATCTGGGTGGGCAGGGAAACAAGTGCCATTAGCCCAGTGCCCTGGGCTCCCAGCACAGCCCAGGGCCGTGCCAGGGTGGCTGAGCCTCTCCCAGGCTTTGCACACAGGGACAAAGCCCTCAGGGCCACACCAGTGGTGCGCAGCACCGGACCGTGGCCAGAGTCTCTGCTCCCAGAGCTCCACGCTCCCCTCCAGGACCCGCTCTCCCCAGCGCCTGCACGTGGGCCTGTTAGCCCCGTGGAGCACAGGACTGCCTTCATCCTTCCTGCCTGCTCCTCTGCTTGCCAAGGAGGCTTTGACGGGTAAAGCAGCAGGAACCCTAACCTGGTGGCAGGATTTGCCCGCAGACAAAAGCATCTCTTCCCCCTGCCCAGCGTGGCAGATCACAGCCCTGCAGCCCCCACCCGCATTTCTTACTGATATTTGCTTCCTTGCGCGGGTTCTTGATGTACGCCGAGAATTTGGCAAAGATGTCACTCCCCACGTCGAAGGACTCCTTATACTTGGGGCTTAGATGCGGATACCTTTAAAGAGACAGTCGTGTCAGTGCAGGCAAGGATGGAGGCAGAAGTTCAGCTGCATGGTCCTCAGCTGCATTATCCACTGGGTCACGGTGCCCAGGGCTGGTACTGGAGGACGTGGGTGATGTTCGGCTGGTTATGGGAGAACGGTGATGCCTCAAATGACTGCAGCTGCCACCCTGGGAGCTGTATTATCTTGGGTCTTTGCTAGGGGAAAATCACAGGGCAGAAACTCCACGGTTTGGGGACGCTTGTGGCAGCAGAGCCCGGAGCAGCACTCTGCCTGCAGGCAGCTCTGCCCAGCCCGGAGCACGCACGGTGGCACGGAAGGGGTCCGGGGAGGCCAGAAGCTCCAGTGACTTCCTCAGGGACAGTCTCTTATTTGCCGATGCGTCCCATGGCACGCTGCAGGGCAGACATGTCTGAGGAGGCAGATGACAAACGCATTCGAAGCTTCCTCTTTTGCACATGGCAGGAGGGCTAGCACCCACGCAGGGTGCAGGGCGGGCTGGCTTGGCGGGCTGCAGGCAGTGCTCTGCATGACCTCAGCAGGGACCGGTCCCCCTGATCCTGGCAGCCCTTCGGGCCAGCTGCGCTGCTGCATTTGAGCAATGGTATTTGCTTTCGCTCAGCTGAGCGCACCGGATACGAGTGGGCAAAGGGGGTCTCACGTTCCGCCTTTGCCTCGGCACCAACGGCCACAGCCACCTGCAAAACCACCAGGTCCCGGGGGTTCCCCCGCCTGCAGGGATCTCCCCTCGCTCTCCCGCTCCCCACCCCACCTGACCTGCACCAAGGCACTGGTGCATTTCCTCCCATTGTTTTCCATCCCAGCCCGTTCCCATCCCCTCGCAGCCGGATCCGCTGCCTTCCCCAGGGGACACAGCCCGTAGGCATCACAACCCCTGGCCCTGCAGAGCACGGCTCAGGGTGCCACGTGAGGAGGCAGCTCCCCCCTCGAGCTGCAATCTGGCACCTCCTAGCACCCTGCCTCCATTTCCCAATCTGCTGAGCGCTACGCAACGCTGTGGCGTGCCTGCCAGCCCCAAAAGGGGAAAGGAGCAAGCTTGCAATTACGTGGGTGGGCCGAGGGTCTGCTCCAGGAACTCCTCAATCTTAATGAAGTCTGTTTTCAGCTCCTTGTTGAACAGCAAGAAGGGTGGGTTCGTGCCCGGCGCTAAATCTTTCAGCTCTTCGGGTTTCCTGGAGTGGAGAAAATAGGCGGACTCAGAGCCTGCAGCCTGTTTGCACCCGCCAGCCCCCCTGGGGCAAATGGACAAGGCTGAGGTGGGTGTGTGGGAGGGGGCGCAGGACCGGGAGCATCCGCGCTTGCACGGTCTGCTGGGTTTGGGGGCCGACAAATGCCCCTCAGCCTCTCAGTCACCCTGTAGTGCCTTGGACTCGTACCTGCATCCAGCAGGACAGGGTCCCTGTGCCCGCGTGCCAGCATGTGGCTCCGTGCTGGGCCACCCCTGGCACCCCGCGTCGTGACAGGCAGCGTGCAGGCAGGGACTGTCACCCCTGCCCCTGTCGCGGCGGCACGCTGGCAGCGGCGCAGGCGGGAGGGAGGAAAGTGCTGATGGGGGAAGCCGAGCCAGGGGCATCTCACCCCACTGCTGGCACAGGTCTGGGCCTTGGTGCTCTCTCACCTGGTCATGTCCACCGTGGTGACGTTGAACTTGACCCCTTTGAGCCACAGCACCATGAAGAGGCGCTGGCAGAAGGGGCAGTTTCCGATGTTTTCTCCATCCAGGCCAGCCTGCCAGGAAAACAGAGAAATGAGGATTTAACTCATCAGCCGGGCTCACCCAGCCCAGATGGGATGCCTGGAAGTGGAGAGCCACCAGAGCCGGTCTTGGGAGGAAGGCACACGGAGGCCTTGGCCTGGCACCTCAGCACTGCATGCTGCAGGGACCCCCTCCCAGTACCAGGGGCTCGGCTGTCGGATCCCCTCCTCCAGCTGTTGCCCTGCTGCCACTGGAAAGCACCGGAGAGCGTCCTCAGGATGCCCGAGGTTGGATCCTTCCCAGAAATGTGAGATAAAACCAGGAGGAAGAGGAGAAGGAGGCAGGGGAAGGAGGTTGAGGGTGATTGCTGATGGGCTGGGAGGAAGGGAGGGTCTGCTTGGCTGGGAGGCCAGGCTGGAGAGAAGGGAAATGTGCTCATGTTTGCCAGGAAGAGAGCAGTTTGTTTTTCTGCGCTGTTAGCGTCTGCCTCTGCTTTTGCACGCACTTAAGGAACCCAGGCATGACTTCCCCAGGCTGATGATGGCCAAGAACCACCCAAGCAGCCTCCTCGGCCTCGGGGAGGAGAAGGGGCTGGGGTTGGTGGGACTGTGTAGAGGTACATTTGCGCTGGCATGTCACCCCACGTCGGTGGGGAACGGAGCCGCGTGTCAACTCCTAAAGCTCCAATCACGTGCACACGGTCCCTTTCAACCCCTCTTCACACACACAGCCACAGCATCTCAGCACTCAGGGGGCTGCTCTGTGACCAGGATGGGGTCAAACAGCAGTGGGGACTCGGGACAGCGAGGAGCTGGGACAACCAGCCGGAGTCCTAGCAGGGCTCCCTCACCCAGGTCTTGCCCAGGTGATCCCATTCAGCAATCCCAACAGAAAGCAGCAGCAGGTGGAGTGAAGCCCATTTCCTTGCTGTGTAACAGCTGAAAATATCCTTTGCAAAAAGGGATGAAACTCCTTATGAGGAGTTTGGTCAAACAGAATGGGGCAGGTTCCTCGGGGTGCATGAAAACTGGCACAGATACTGCTCACAGCAGGAAGTTGCACCACAGTACAAGAGGTAAAATGGTTCACAGGAAACTCGACTTCTTTAAAAGAACTAACTGGTTCCTCAGCTGCACATGAACCATGGTCCTCCGGCACATGTGCCAGTCCTTCTGCCGCAGGGAGGAGCAGCACAGCTCATGCCAGCTCCTTCATGGAAGGATCCTGCTCCCACAGAGTGGCTTGCGCTGATGCATCAGCCCCAGTGGGGGATGGCTCGTGCCCTGCAGCTCTGCACTAAGCCTTGATATCGGCTGGCGAGCTGAAGTCCAGAGGCTAAGCAGGAGAGTGATGAGATTTGGGAGGATCTGGCGGTGCAGAAGTAAAGCAGCAGCAGCGACATCCAGGGAGGGCAGCTGGAGGTGGCTCCAGAGCTCGCACCTCACTGTGGCCCCAAAGATAGGATGGCTGAAGATGCTTCATTAGCATAAGATGCGGAGACCTGTGCCTGGCTCTCCTGGGCTGGAGGTAAGTGCTATGAGTCACCTGTCTGTATCTGCAGGTGCTCAGAAACCTGCGGGCTCTGGAGTGCTCGGCTTCTCTAGGAGAGCTACACCAGCCTCAAACTCACCCTAAGGGCGTCGGTAAGCTGATCAAAACAAAACCACGACACTCCGGTCAGCTGGAGGTGATGGTCTGCTCTTCCACTATGCCAACACCTTTTAGTCCTTCCAGAGAAATGAAAATTACTTTTAACCTATGCTCAGCTGTCATGAAATGATGCTCCTGAGAAGGGAAATGGGAACCGAGAAATGCGTTGATTCCCTGAGATATACCCAGATGTGAAGCTGAAGTCACAGATGACGCTTTTTGCTGGCTGTTAATAAGAAATGCTCCTGGGTAGCTGCCACTCAGGAGCATCCCGTGTCAGCTTATAACAAATAAGCCTTCTTTGGTAATAGATAAAATTGTGTATTGGATGTTCTATGAGGGAGCTGGAGGGGAGAGTCAGAAAACAGTCATGAGGACTACCCGTTGGCATGAGAGCAGTGCATCTCTGCTCCCCTTCCCCTCTCCATCATCACTGGCACCTACAAGCCAAAACTAATGCCGCCCTTTGGGACATCTCCAACACCAACAGCTCAAAGGTGCTTTTGAGGCTGCCCAGCACGAGGACCAACGCTTTCCTCCCTGCTCTCCTGAAACAGCCCTTGCTGGTGGCAGAGGAGAGGGCAGCCAGCCTACTGCGCACGGCACAAGGCTGGGAGCAAGGGGGCTTCATTGCAATTTATCCTGTTGGCCCCATGGGAGCTGTTATGCTGAGCCAAGGTAGCGAGAGGCTCTGGCGGAGTTGTGCAAGGGGCAATGGTGAAGCTGGAGGGGACGGTCGGGGGGACAGGATATCCCTCACTGGGGCTGCTCTGGGCTTGGGCTGTGCTTGTCTGCTTCAGGCTTCTCTGTGCTTGTCTTGTAGCTCCAGCCTCTGAGCAGCTCAGGCTGGGCTTTCCCCCTTGTCTTTTAAAAATAGAGAAGTGGGGAATTTTGGACTAGAGTGAGAAGAAAATCAGGATGGCCTCTGCAGGGGGAAAAAAAAAAAAATCAAGCTGGGCTCATTCTACGATGCTCAGAGCCAAATCTTTATCTGGAGGAAGTGGAGGGCAGCTCCACCAGTGCCCAAGCACTGACGGGGTGGAAGGGGGGCACTGGGCTCTGGTGTGGCCCTGCTGGGACCTGTGTGGCCATGGGGAGAGCCCGCCAGGAGCCAGCGGAGCTCAGGGGAAGGGAGTTTGGGGAGACTCATAGCCACACGCCCTCCCTCCCCAGCAAAAGCCAAGCAGCATGGCGTGGAAGTCATCGCTCTTCACTTCCTTCTCTGGAGAGAGCCTCTTCCCCTGCTCTCCCCAGGCCGGGATGCGGGTGGGGGGTGCAGAGCCTGCAGCCCCCCAGACTAGCTGTCCTCACTCTTTTCCCCTCCAGATGATGAATAAACCAGTGTGGGCTAGCACAGCAGATCCAGGGAGGCGCAGGTATTTAACCCCAACTCTCTGAGGCCTCCTGAGGCTGCACGAGGCATTAAAACCCCAAAGTTACTTAGCAGTTCCTGTGGTTTCCCCTCGGTGAAACAGCATGAAATGCAGTGGGAGGAGGGAGCAGCTCTGCATCTTGGGGCTCTGCTAAGTGCTCAACACCCACTGGGACCTGCCCATGGTTCCTACAGCCACCTCGAAAGCCAGGAGACAGCCTTGGGGGCATCTAAATGCCTCGGGCTGAGGACAGAGCCTCCTCCTGGACAGGGAGAGCCCCCCAGCTGCTGGGACGATGCTCTCACCAGGACCACAGCAGGGGGACAGATTGCCAGCCCTATGGGGACTGCTCGCCCCAACCCGAAGGCGATGCGGGAGCTGCTCTGCACCCTCCCTGTCCGCATCAAGTTGCCTCTGGCGTTTGCCGAAGTGAAAGCCAGGCAGGGGCGGCATGCGGTGGCACTGGCTTCCCCCGTGATTTACAGCTACCATGGGTTACACCGGCAGCCGTGTCTCAGGGCAGACCCCAGCCCAGGAGAGGTGTGAGGTGCTGATGGCACTGGAGGGTGCTCGGCTGCAGCCAGGAGCTGCTGTGACTTCAGTAAAACCGGGTCCTGAGCGGTAGGCAAAGGAGGCGCAGCATCAATTTGTCTGTTAACAGACAAGCCAGAAGGGTTTTTTCATGCTAAATTAAGGCGTAGGGGAAGTCCTGACGACGCTGCTGCTTTGTTTTCTGTTTCCCTTCCCTCTGAAAACCCCCTCAACTGTGCTGCCGCCATTGCGGTCACCTCATGTATCGTTTTCCGCTTCTCCCCAGCCAACTCAGGGAAAAAGTAGTGCTAAGGAGGGAATTCCAGACCCAGATTAGTTTCACCAAGAAAATACACTTGTCTGAATTTGGCTCAGCCAAGCTTAGTGCCTGGCAAGCACCGCTGTGGCCGCAGTTTTGGCGAGGCGATGGGGGAGATCCCTCCCATGAAGACTCAGATAATCCTTTCCAATACATATTTCCAACTATGACCTAAGCAAGGTGCTGTGCAGTACCCACTGCTGCCGGGTGCCTGCACCAGGGAAGCCAGTGCCTCTGGCCAGGCACCGTGGTCCTTCCAGGCACCAAGGGGCCCTAGGAGAAGAGGAGCAAAGCCTGCGGGGCTGAGCAGCTGCAGGGAAACTGCCCTTAAAACCTCAGTGGTGGCACAGGGAGGCATCGCTCCTCTTGATACGCTGTGGGGCCCTGCTGGCATCGCTGCTGGCACACACAGTTACCAGCCGCCAGCTTTGGCTCCTGTTTCTACACCCTGCATGTACACTGCAGATTTTTTGAACTCGAGTGTTAAATTGTTCCAGGGTAAGTGTTCCGAAAATTGCTTAACAGGGAAAAAAAAAAAAAAAACAACCCATATTTTCAGTGAATAATCCCCCTCAGGCTGCTCTGCAAAGCCACCCCATCCCGCCCACACACGGGCACCCGCACCGGCTTCCCAAGCCATCCGCTCTCTGTTTCGCAACCCCAGCTTGCAGGAGAAGCTGAAGTGGCTGCTCTCAGCCCTCCCGCTTGCTGTTCCCAGGCTGGGGCTTGTCTTATCTGGGTTTCGAGAGGCGCATGTGCGCCCACTCCTTTGTTGCACTAGCTGCCAGCACCACCATTCCCCCCGGTATGCGACCACCACAAGATCAGGGCATCTTCCCGGATGCTGGGCGTGACACCCCACTGGTCCCCGCACCACCATGTGCCTGGTCCCCTTCTTTGGGCGCTCACTTAGCCAGCCTTCGTGGCGAGCGATCCCAAACTTGGTACCCATCTCCAGCCTCCCGAAACACGAAGTCACCCATGGATTTCCACCACCTAGACCCAGCTGGAGCCTGGTGAGGATGAGCCTGCGCGGAACCACCAAAGAGCAACTGTCCCTCCTGAGACCCACCTTCACGAACAGCTCAATCTCAGGTTCCTTGGTGGCGTTGTGCTGCCGACTATCCATCCTGGCAGCGTGGGGAGGGACTGCTGGTTGCTTACTGCTGAGTGAGTTTGTCTGTCCTTTGCGGAGCTCTGGCAGTAGGAAGGCTTTTGGAGGGCTGGCTGCTCGAGCACCTCGGCTGAGCTCGCGCCCCGTGGAGGGCTGGGGCTTGCCCTTTCCTTCCTTTTGAAGTGGGGAGGAGCAATGGGGTGTGCGCAGGGACCTACCAGCGGGGAGGGGGAAGCTGCGGGGCCTCCCAGCCATGACTCAGCGCGGGTCTATCTGGATGTTCACGGGTCCCCTTCCAGTCTATCGCACCCGCCCAGACGCTGCTTCAGTGCCTCGGAGCAGTGGGTTGATGGCCCGGACGGCCGGCACTGCTGCCGTCACCTCCCAGCTGGAAGCAGCGGGGGGGCTGCAGAGGAAGCGTCTCCCCTGCCGCCACTCCTGCTGCTCCAGGTCTTGCCCCTTCGCCATGCTCCCACCCTTGCGACCAGACACCGGTGCTCCAGGGCTCGCCATGTCTTTATCTCTTTGGGGTGAACCAAGCCGACCTTCCCACTGCCTTCTCCCCTCCTGCTCCTGCATCACGATGGGCAGCTGCCAGGAGGGAGGACACAGCTCGCCTCCCAGCCCAGCACCCCTGGAGACCCCCGGGGTGGGCTTCTCTGAGCATCCCCTGCTGCAAGGAGCAGGGGCCGAGCGGGGCCTGGCACTGGTCCTTTGCAGCAGGCTGAGTGCTGCCAGGGTGCAGACCTTGGGCAGGAAGGATTGCAAAACAGCCAAGGAGGCAAAGCAAAGGGGCTGGAATGTGTCGGGGTGCAGCGGGGAACCCCAGAGGGCCGCTGACAGCAGCCCAGCCGGGGCAGTGTGTGGCGGGGTGATGGGAAGGGACGTCTCCAGGGCTGACCCCCATCAGGGCCCCGTTCCTGGAATTTGGGCTGTTTTGCAGAAAGGACGACCAGCTTGCTTTCCTCTCCAGGATGGGAGGGAAATGTTTGCCGTCAGATCATCCTGGCCGCCGTCCCAGCGGAGACAGCTTCCCAGCACCCATGGGCTTAACTCCTCTCTTGAGCAAGTCCCGTCTTGCACCTCTGGACCCCATAGCTGGTACTGAGCTTTGCACAAAATGGGGATCCTGATTGCTTGACTCAGCCCCCTCCCCAGCTCAGGTAAGCTCAGACTTCCCTAAAAATAATCAAACCCTGATAAGAAAGCATCCACTTTGAGGCAATTAGGCTGGGAAATGATTTTGCAGGCTTCTGGAGGAGTCTCCCCAAAGGAGATGTTTCTCCTGGGTCCTGCTGCACAGCCCGGAGTGGTGCTTGACCCAGCGGCTGCACAGGAGCAGCCAGGGGACATTTTTCTTTCTGTCCCATCAAAGCTTTTGGAGAACTTGAAGCTCCACCCGCTGGGACAGAAAACTCTGCCTGAAGCTCTCATAAGCGAGAGGGATGAATTAATGACATAGTGAATTCCAAGTAGGGCCGTGGCAGCACCCTCAGCATGGGCTCGGCACCCGTCTCGCTCCCCCTGCTCAGCTCCCGCTGCGGACCCCCGGGTGACATGTGCCAGTCCCTGCTGGCACCCCGGCCCCCCCTTGCTGCCTCTGCCCGAGTGATGCTCAGCCTGCAGAGAGCCACGATGGCTCCTGGCACTGCCTTCTGCTGCTGCCTTCTCCGCTGACCTCAGCCCCAGGGCAGAGCGAGCAGCTCGTGCCCTTGTGTTTCCCTCCAAGCTGCCAGCTGAAGCAGCGGGCAGGGATTTAACTCCTGCAGGGTGGGGGGCACAGGATGGCACGGTGCCCTCCTCACAAGACATCGAAACGCCCGATAGCTGGCCCTGCGGGGACTGTGGAGACAGAAGGGCAGCAGCAAAGAGGTCCCTGCCCGCGGTGTTTGAGGGCGTTTGCCTTTTCTGCAGGAACAGCTGCTTTGGGAGGCAGTGCAGGCAGCCCTTCCCTTCCTCCTCAAACAGTGAATGGCCGGACATTTGCCGAGATGGAGATTACAGCACACGTGTATCCGGATTTCTGCCTCGCCGCGTCCTGGAGAAAGCAGGGGGCACGTTGGAAACCTCGCCAAGCCTCATCCCTCTGCCTGGGGGGGAACAGAGGCGGGAGGGAAGGGGCTGGCAGCTTCTCCGCCAGCAACAGTGATGCCAATGCATGGCACCCGCTCACTCGCCACAGAGTGCCCTTGAAAACATGTCCACCCCTCCCACCTCGTGGGAGGTGTCCCTGTGCTCTCAGCTGTCCAGAGCAGCCCCTTGCCCTGGGCAGCAGACAAAGAGCGGGTACACAGGCGCCCGCCTGGCCCCGGCGCTTTGGCAGGGCAGAGAAGTGAGCCATTGTCCCCGCGCG
>VZSC01001627.1:0-28294 GCA_013398225.1 Steatornis caripensis | reverse complement strand
ACGCCCTGAATGACGTGCCACGCCCTATTCGCCGCGCTCCTGGTCGACAGCGCTCCCTGGGGCCCTCTAAATCTCCTGCGGTTGCTCTGGCAACGCCCAAGCCTCGTCAGTGCCGCGTCAGCCTCGCTCACGAGAGCTGCCGGCTCCTGGCGGGCCTCTCTCCTCTGCCTCGGGTTTCCCTGACGCCGGGAACCCGCCTGCCGCTCTTATGAGCCATAAGAAATAACCATAAGACCGTGAGCCATAAGAAATAACCATACAAACGATGTTAAACTGTTGAAAGGTCCAGGGAAAAAGAGGAGCAGATTTCTTCTCTATTTTTTACTATTTTTAGTAAGTTTCCACCTTAACTTGAAGACATGGTAGAAATGACGGCAATCTCTCAAGGCATTGTGGTTTTGCGTAAGAACAGCCCACTGAGTGGTGCACGTTTGCCCTTCACTACAGTCAACAGAATAATCTATCAGTGGAGACCGAGGGGTGGAGTGGGTAGGTGGATGTCATGACTACTTAGCTCAAGCAATGAAAAATTATTATTCATTAGAGTGGGGAGCTATTAACAGGTGAAAAGATGCCTAGCTTATTAACTGGCCTAAAGAGAGGAACCTCAATAAATCATTCCTTGAAAATCAAATCAAATAAATCATTTTTCTTATTAAAAGGAGTAATCAGATCTTAGTTTATTGATACACTGTGGAAAGAAACATGTCACTCATTTTTAAGCAAAGTGACATTGAGATGTGAAAAGAATGATATGAACTAGCCTTTTTGCTTTAAAAAAGCACAGAACTTTAGTCTCATTGCATATTTATTTGAATTAAATGCAATTTTGCCGTGAACTAGCCAAGTAATCTGCAAGACAAGTTTTGGGACTAATATTTGAGAGAAGGAGAAATTAGCACTACTGCAGGAAGAATCAAAGATTCACCAAACACTTCAGAAAAAGGTAAAACTGAAATGAAGTGGTTCAAAGAGCTGCCTGTGAAACAAGGAAGAGCTGATATGTATGCCTATTTGGAGGCATTTTCCATATTTAATAATTTTGTTTGATGTGAATTGAAACCCATGATTGTATGAGGGGGGATGTGACCATATACCGAACGGAAAAAGTGCTCAGGAAACAAGATGGGAAAGACACACAAAGCAAGAAGCAGTGAGCTGTCCTGCATGGTGGTGAGAAGCACTTCTCTGTAGCAGGTTTGGTCTGAGGAGCCAAGGTTCTCCATAACCCCTCCGTTTAAATCCTGTTATACTGAAATTGCTGCTGTGGTCACATGCAGCGTTGTAACAGAGGACTTACCAGTCCACAAGGAAAAATAGGCAGGATTCCAGTGCTATTAGTTTAGGCCAAGCAGTGGATCACTTCTATAGGGTGTTACCTGTCTTATTTTTCTTCTCCATTTCTCTCTGACATGTAAGTTGGGTTTTCATGGTAAATGTACACGCTACTTAAAAGAGCAGAGCAGGCATCCAGTGTAAAAAGTGTCAGAAATAGTGCTCTTTTCAAAAGAAACCAACTTTTTGTCTATAAATGTGGCTTGGCATTTTTACTTGGCTGGCAGGAGAAGAAAAGGCTTCTCCTTGCTTTCCAGAAGGCTAGCATGGCACTTGATCTAAGTGTGAGCTTTACTCCTGTACCAGGAGCGCATTAGCAAGGAAGGGAGGTCATGCAGATGTTACATGAAAATACTAACTCACCTTCAGCAAAAGCAGCCTCTGATGGTTCAGTTGGCCTTATTAAAATTTTTGTTTATGTTATATCCGATAATGGGGAAACAGTTTCACATAAAATAAGTAATAACTCATGGGATGATGTCTCAGGATCACAGATAACAATATATCTCCTCTGGGTCTGGCAGTCATCCAGGTACTGTTTGGGAATATCTGCCTTGTCCTGGCTATGCAGGATATAAAATTATAATGAAGAACTGCCTTCATCTAACCATGATTCTCATCAAATTTCTTACTGTACTTTGTAATATTTATATCTATAGGCAAAATACTACACTACAGGCAGCTATCAATTTTTCTTAAAAAGCTAGAGCAATTTCCTAGTAAAATTCACAAATAAATTGTCATTTCACTGTCCAGCGTATTTGATTTTCTAGACCACAATGTTAAAACTTCCACCGCAGAGAAGGCATTTGCACTATTGGAGCTGTTAAGAAACTCTCTCATACATATCCACATTGTCCCCTTAGTCTGGAAAAGTAAGATCTCATTGCTTTTGGAGTCAGTATTTTCTCTCACTCCCCTGCTGAACTAAAAAAGACTGACATATTGAAAATAGTTAGAGTACTATGACAGCTATTACAGCTGTTTCCCTCGAGAACAAGACAAAGGGTTCTCAAAGACTCCAAGGCGTATAAAACCTTCTCCAGTAGCACAGCTTGCCCATGTACCTTCATGCATACCTATGTTTATTTCCATCTGTGCAATGAAGAGCAAACGATGCGTGCAAATGGACACTTTAGAGTTTCTCTGAAATAAATAGATCTTATAAGAAGCAGGTGTTTAAATGTTTTGCTCAATTCAGCTTAGAGCTGACCAATCCTAGAGAAAGCAGAAGACTCTGAGTTTTATTACAATCACTTTAATGTAAGCTAAATCGTTTGGGTTTGATGTTTTTCATCAGTGGTTTTACATGAAATCAATAGAAAAAATAGATTTGTGACCTAAACAAGGAAACACTGACAGAACTATCACCTATGACCTCCTCTTTTATTGTCTCAGAAGATGAGCAAGAGCTATGCTATATAAAGCTATCTTTCTTTTTTATTACATGCTCTAGTGGCACAGCAACAGAAAGGTTCCTAAGAGAGCAGTCCAAGTTTCTGTAGCCAAATATATAACTTCATTTCAGCCTATCCTAGGAATAGTGTTCTTTTAACTAATGTAGGTTTGGGGTACTGTGAAATCTTTGTATATTTTATTTTTAGAGTTTGGACTAATGTGATTTAAATCAGTAAATAATGAACAAGGTTTTTCCACTCCCTGTTCTTATGCACCATTTGCGATTAAGTTTCCAGCATCCCTGTGACAGTATCTTAATGGTCTGTTTGCACCGGCCTTCCATTTTCAGAGCCAATGAGAGAAATAAAAGTTAAGAACTGTAATATAAATAAATGCTAAAGCAATATCACCCAAGTCTTAAAAGCTGATGCAGTATGCTAAATACGTCTCTCTCAAATATATAGTGCAATTTAAATCCTACCTGCTTTTTACTGTATTGAATTCTTTGATCATGAGAAAGTCCAGTCAGTGTTCTATATTCTTCTAGTTAAGTGTGATGGAATACAAGGAGGACTGCTTTCCTGAATGGCAAAAAATAGTGTGACGTGGTATACAGCTTTCTAAAAAGATGTGCAACCGTTACACCGCAGTAATCTTTCTGGTTTTGTCACCTTGTATATCTGGGAGATATTAAGCACAGAGCCAATCACTTGGCTCAGCAACTGAGTCAATATCAATTTTGACTTAGCAGAAGTAGAATTCTGTTATGGGATTTCAGTCTGAGATGGCATAAAGGTGTGGATTTAAGAAGGCTTCACATCCTTTACCTTCTAGACACTGAAAACTGAAAATCTGTTACTGATTCGGGGAACTGAGATGAAGGAGCGGAGAACTGCGTTTCAGGGCAATTTTTCTAAGATCAATGCAAGACCTAGAAACCTTTGCAGCTCTGCAATGCAGCAGAAGACTTGATTTTCAAAATTAGGCATGTCCAGTATGAACGCAACAGTTCATTTTGTCTGTCTGCCAGCAAAGTAATTGCCAGCAGCCTAATTAGGCTTTTAGTTACACAAACACTGACACGTACATACGAATGGAAACTTGGGTTTGCAACCCTGTGTTCCCTAAGTATTTCCAGCTGCCACTAAATAGATCTATTTCTACCTGACAGGAACTTCCACATAATTTGCTTAATTTTCAGATATATTCCTTCACAAAAGAAACTGTAATCTACTTTTTGAATCGGCTGTATTTTGCAGGTAGTCCTGGAAAGGGGAAGCACATGATTTTACCACTTCAGAAATGGATGAATAAATAAACAGGTTGATTCATAAATTCATAGTGAAATTCACAGCTTTCCACTTACTCTGCAGTAGCTCTGTGCTTGCTTGCATTTCTTTCTTTTCCAGGAGAACTGTAATGTGCTCCACCCACCAACACCGCTTTTTTGCCCATTCACACAGGGGAAAAGAAACAGGAGCCCTTGGGATCTGTCTAACTGAAGCCAAACAATTCACCTTTCCCCATCAGCTGGAAATCGAGATGTTTTCATCTTCGCAGCCATGAGGAAATCATCCAGAGACACCCCTTTACAGAGCTGCCAGCCCTGAGAGCAGTAGGACCTCTGGAAAGTCCCCCACCTAGGGAAGGGGATGACAGACAGTCCTCCCAGGGCATACCATAGCTTTAGCAAAAGTTTGCTCACTACAAGACGTTTCCATTGAGTTATTCTTTGCTGAGTGAATCGGCTTTCTCCAATGAATCATTTTTATCACAATTTGCACAACAACTGGACATGGAGTGCCCAGATCATCGCACTATGAAGAACCACACAATTAAGACCGAAGGTTAAGATATTTTAAATTTTTAATCCCAGGCTTTTGAAGCTACGTTTGAATTTATATCTCTTGTACTATCCCTACAGGGCAGAAGTTATCTAATGATGCACTTCCACACTTCTGAATGTTTTCATGCTGACAATGACGTTTACTTGGACCTGTAGAAAGGTACCATCTCTCTTAATTTCATTTTACCCTTTGAGCCGCCTAGGAATTTTTTTCTGTTTCTATTAAAATTTTGTAATAATAACAACATTTTTAAGAAATCTAAGGTCAACATGGACACACTACTTTTATTTTGTTTTTGAATTGCCTAATTCATAATCACTTAGGAGTAGTTAAATGAAACCAGAGCAGGCTAGCAAGCAATACTAGGGTTAACCAGGCAGCTAGGTCATGCATCACTTTCATCTTCTGAAACAAGGACTGCCCTTGATTTTGCCTTCCTGTTACACATTTACTATTGCCCACAAGTATGTTTGTTTAAACATGCACGTATATTATACTTGCACAATTGGAAAATAAATATCTAAGGGTAATAGTCACTTTTGCTGCTGTTTTCAAAGCAGGTACTTGACAGTAAAATCTCACACCCCTTGGGGTGATGACCTGTCTAGCGTGAAGCTGCTGGATGGGAGCAGTGGCCGTCTTTGACGAGGAAATCTTCTGGGTTCATTTTCACCAAGTGCAACGGGAGGTAGAAGGAGCTATTTTTATACAAAGACGGAGACCTCACAGAATTTTGTTGGACTTTGGCCAGAGATGATGCTTGTTCTCCCGACGAAAATTTATTAGTGTCCTTCAATTCTTTAAAATCCTTCCAGAGTATCTTGCCCAGGAGGTGAGGCTGTTACCCAGGGGCAAACCATGCGTATAAACAAACGTTTCCATCAACTTCAGATGAGTCAGCTTGTACTAGCAAGAAGTGCAACCATCTCTGCAGATCAGTATTCGCAACTATTGAAGGTAATGTTGGCTCCACTTTTTTTTTCTTTTCTCTATGGCAGCCTCATTGATGGAATAGATATCTTAGTTTAAATACAGTCTGTGTTTATTCAGGCAACTGCTTTCACATGTTATCTCAACTAATTGAGAGTTGACTATATATGTGTTTCCTGAATACCTGAATACATTCTGTCACCTAGGGTTACATTTATCATATGTTCAATTGTTAATTAAAGCTAGAAGCCAAGATTGCTGCTTGTTCATTTCCTTTAAGCTTTAGAAATAAGAAGTAGAAACTAAGCAGTTTTTTTCAGGAAATGTTTCCTGGATGGAGACAGACCAGATAAATCAAAAATTTATTTGCTATAAATAGTAGTTCAAAGTAGCCAACAGTAACCACAGTTTACGTATTCCTTTTTTTCTATATACCTCAGCAAGAAATAGTTATGAGAATCATGTTCTATTTTTTTCATATTAACATTGAAGACAGCTTATAAATATCTTGATCTCTCAAGATTTTTACTGTACCAGCTAGACAAGAACCCTGAAAGTTTTGTAGCAGTAACAGCAAAAGCATTTTGGTGTTTTCACTCCTACAGGTTATGCTTTAACATACCTATAATGGAATCAGCCACTCAAGTTTTAAATTAACTCTAAAAATTGGTATAGAATAGCAACAGCTAAGTGAATCATGCTGGTATAGTGACAGATTCCTTCCTTAAGATTTCATCTCGATTCCCTCTTCATTTTCTTTTTGAACACACCCAATTCACTTTATCTCTAGCTGTGGTCCAAATTCTATTAGAGAGGAATTTTTAACATAGAGATTTTGCTTTCAGAATGTGCCATATCTCAAATGATCAAGAATGGTGTATTACCACAAACCTAAAAACTCCTTGCAGAACATTTCTCCCTTTTCACTTTAAATGGATAACTTGGAGGCTAATTTTCAAAGGACTTGAATGATGCTGCTCCTGAGAAGGTGAAGCCTTTGTGATAGTGGCTTCTGAGTCTTTTGGGAGACAGATTTTGTGCTTTGCTAAACAAATACAACTTTTAATAATACTACTTTCATTGCACATTCTAAATTGGAAATGTTTATTGGCAAACTCAGTGTTCTCCCTGTAAACAAATATGACGTCTCAACATCTGCTATGCTATTAGGTCACCTAGTTCTGGACTGACTAGTTTAAACAAACATACTCCTGGTTTACACAGTCGTCCTTTGTTGTAACGCTGCCTTTAATAATAGTGCATATACTGAGTGTCTTCTGACTACCTCTTAACTCTCAAGCCATTCTAGGACCTTCATATTAACAATTTGCTTTGATCAATACTTCTGGTTGTTGTTTGAAATACAGCTTGCCTGGGAATATACTCCCTATCTTCTGGATGCTTTCAGTTGGGTGTTTTCCTTGGAAATATAAGTCTTCATCAAAGATGGGTAGTTTTTCCAAATAAGTATTCCCAACATATACGCTTTAAAAAAATAACATCTGATGTCTCTCTCTCAGTCTGAAATTCTATTCGTTTTTACAAATAACTTATGTTATCATTATTCTTCCTCTCACAAGCACTCCAATTCCCCTGCCATGCACGCAGACTCTTGGATGAACATTCTGGTACTTGTTTCTGTTGCACTTAGTCCACTGCCAGCGGAAGTTTCAGGGTGAGGGGAAGATGTCAAGCTCTTTCAGGCAATCTGTACATTTCTGGTACTGCTTTTGTAGGAGCTTATAAAACAAAATCAGGAAAGGCACTGGACAATTCCTTGCAATTTGTATTTCAGCCCGGACTCACGACAGTCCAAATCTGTATGGCAGAACTCCATTTAGAGTCTATCCTACAGAGCAAGTAGCCTAAACTTCCTCCAGACAAGCTAGATGTAGTGATAATATTCAACATTTGCAATTTCTCGTATTAACAAAGACACATAAATATTCAAAAACGTTGTGATGAACATTAGTAATGGAGTATCTAGGGCAGAAACATCACCTACCTGACTGTCTCTATCACAAGGAATAATGAATGACTGCAAACAACAGAATGGAAAGATTATAATAGTAAACGAAGAATAATTTTCTCAATGTCAAACTGAGAGTGAAGGAAAGACGCTCGCTGGGGACCTTGTTGGCTGCTGCTACTGCATCTTACTATTTCTTCAGATTTTTGGAGGTTTTTTCAGAAGAGAAAACCTCAGAGAAGAAAATAATATCAAATAGCAAAACTGGCAAGAATTAGATTTTTAATACAGATTGACTGAATAACTCTCAGCTGCCATTCTGCTCTTGTTTTGGCTTTATCTTCAGGTTTTAACTTCCTTTACGTAAAATTTGAAAAAGCAAATATTCAATGATGCGTTCCCTTTATATGCTCATTTAAGTCCGATTCCCAGAGTTAGGCCAGAATTTGATAGCCTGATCCAACTTTTCTTTACTTTCACACTTCCTGAATGATGGCAGTATTTACCTCTGGAGATTTTTGAATGTCCCATTAAAAAAAAACATATCAGAACAGTGGTTATTGAACATATGGCTATCTGGTTACACAAACATCTGCTCTAAGCATAAGTAGTTGGACTGGTGCTGACTGCTTTTTAGAAGGGTTCTCTCAGCCCTTTTTCAGAGTGGACGTGGATATTGCCAGTGCACAGGCCATCCTAGAGCTTACAGAGTGCAAATTTTCTGGACACAGCGTAATCTTTTTTCCCATGCATGATTTTCACAACAGTCTGCTGCCCACATACTGTAATGCATGGTTACAGCTTGGGCAGGAAAGCTGCAGAATCATGTGTTTGTGCTATGCACGAATGGAGACATCCTGGATCCCATGCCAGAAGTCTGCCATGAATTTCACTTGGCAGAGCCTTCTGGCAAGCCACCCTGGTCTTTAGTATCTTTGCAAAGCAAGCCATCAAGACCAGGCATGACAACAGTGGTACGGAAGGTCATTTTTGTAATATTTTTCTCTCTTCATTTTAGAAATCAAGAAAAAAAAGCCTGAAGGTCTTTCAATTGGAAACTGTTTGTCACCTCACTGTTTAACCAGTTTAGTGTTTAAACTATTCCCACAATGATATATTGCTCTCCTGTAACCATGCTCCCACATTTTTAATAACAAGGGGATACAACTGTTGTCTGTCTCAATCCCTCTTCCTCCTTTTTTGCTGGTAGTATGACTGGAGAGGAAATACAGAGAAAATAAATGTAAAACAAAGCATAAATAAAGGATAAAGATGTCATTACAGAAGGAAATGGTGATTTATGAATTTGTCTGACAGTAACTGTAAACATACAGCCTGAGTAGAACCTAGTTCTGTTTTGGAACGCTTACGAGTACAGAATATTGTTAAACTTACTAATGCCTATAGAATATATATGGAAGCATTCTCTCTCTCACAAAGGATGAATGCCTTTTGTAGGCATTCACTTTTCCCAGGAAAAGGCAATGCAAATACTTATAGTTTTAAAGAACAGCACAAGCAATAGGAAAGGAGATCAATTGGCTTGGATTAGGGATTGTGAAATGGAATCTGTAATAAGCCCTTTTGTGTCTCTAATCCTCAGAATTTATCTGTGCAGCACATGTCCATGAAATATTGCAGATTGGCATTCAGAGCATCAGATATTTAATTCAGCACCTTTTCTTTACTGAGAACTAAAAGACAACATTAAAATCGTCGCTTGTCATATGAGAGTATAACCCTACATATTTTTTACTACAGTCAGGTTCTAGTATAAGTATGTCATACGTATCAGCATTTAGAAGTTGAAATGTAAAATGATGAAATAGAAGAAACTTTTAAATGTTTAGTCTATAAAACACATAACCTGTAAAGAAAATAAAATTAAAAACTAAATAACTTTCTTTGCTTGCTCTCATTAGTCAGAATTAAAAAGACTGGGGGACGGAACTGGGATTGCTAAATCCCAGTGTTTAGATGTCAAGTTCCAAAACAATTTAGGAATTACAATTCTTTAAAACATGACTCATAAGATTCGCAACAGCATGCTTCCTTTTGCTCTAGCTCGATTCATTAAAGTTGCACGGATCCTGCATCAAGATACTACATAAGAAATGTAACTTCATTTAGGTTATTTATAGTTCTACATAGATTAAAAAGAAAATGTTTTTATTTGGCTTGAATAACATCATTTATTTCTCCTGTGTAACTTAACATAATACTATAGTACAAAACCTTAGATGGTAACCTATGTACTCAGACCAGAAGTCACATGAGGGTCCTATTTATCTGGTCCACATCACCTGAAGCTAAGACAATGCTGTAGAGATTTTAGTTTGCATGGAACCGAATGCAGAAGCAAGCTCTTCATATTGAATATTTTTGCTTTTTATATGACAACAGAAGATATTCCAGGCTTCTTTACATATTCACTACAACATGTGCTAAGGTAGACCATGCCACTGCTGCAATAGTGAGTACAGTGGTAGAAATTCCTTCTCCCAGGACGGTCATTGTTACTGATGATTCTTGTTCTTTGTGCAGGAGTCGTAACACAGGTGTAGGCTCAGCTTCATGATGCCAACCCTGCCTTTTCACATCATGCATGTCTTTCTCTGTGACAGAGGAAGGGCAAGGTGCCTATGAGTCCTGTTCTTCGTGGTAATTAGAGGCAAAACCCATCTAAGCGTTTCCCATTCTTTAAACTATTTACTCTTTCATACAGAAAATGACATAAGCATACCTGAAGAGAGGCGCAAAATGAATGAGTAGAGGAGTGAAGAATGACTAGCTGGGAGTAAGTAAAGACAAATTTTTTTTTAACTGGCATTACCACTCAGAAAATGTTAACGTTAAACTGGACCCCCAGCATGGGATCCATGAAAGCACACTATACATAGATGTTCCTTGTAGGAGATGGGGGATTTGGAGAACCTTGCTTTTCTCCAGCTTTTGAATGCCAAGCTCCATACAGGAAGGAGACACTTTCTCCTGCTGAGGATTTGAAGGCATGGACCTCCTCATTGAGGTAATCACTTCCTCCATTTTGTCCGAAGCTCAAGAGAAAGAAAGATGGCAGTCTTTATACCAACATTTCAGCAACTCAAATGTTCACTAACAAGTAGAGAAATCCAGCTTTTCTCCTGTATTTGCTAAGATGGCAGCAAACTAAGCCAAAACCTTGTACTCGTCCAAACAGGGCATTAAGCTCTGGGGTAGGGCACTGTCCTGTTTTGGACCACCCTCAGCTGCTCTTCTTAAAGATTAAAGTATTTACTGCAAATTTCCACTGGGACAAGGAATGGATTATGAGTCATATATACAACTGGCCAGCTATCAGGCTGCAAAATTCTTGGCCTTCCATATTTTTGGCTCGATATTTTTGACACAATACTGCTGTAAAACATAAAAACTGAAGAACACAGATTCCCATAGCTCCATAATGCAGGATTCCATTACTTTCTACAGTGCTTAACATTACTATTACAATCTTAGAACAAAATAACCAACCAAAGTGTTATTTTTCCCTGCAGTTTCCATGTGACATTAGAAAAATGATGTATCAGTCTTACAGAGCAGAGTTGTAAGAGGACTAAGAATTTTATTTGTATCTGTAGTTCAGACTTAGTGCACCATTTTAAAGCCCTGTATGCTGGAGATCAGACATTTCCTAGTAGATCCAGAGAAGCGTCCAGTGGCTTCTCACATGCCTTCTGTTCTCAAGATCTACTACACAGGTGCTCATGACTGTGGGGAACGAACACAAAGATTCAGATGGCACTTTTCAGTGCTGTATTCCCAAAGGCTTCACGTTTTTTAAAAACATTTTATTGGAATATTTTCACAGCCTGTTGGAAAGTGAGAATCACTTTTGCTCAGACAGTAAAAAAATGTGTGGCAGCACTGATGGATTTTATGCCGCTTGATCAAAATTTCATCTTGCTGTTTGCATTTCTGGTTCTGCAAAGAGTTTGTATTAATTGCCTGAATTTCAGTGTTGTTTACATTGGAAACAACAAATGAGATGCAGTTGTAAGATTATTACTCAGAATATAATAATGTTCCCAAACAAGGTAAACAAAAAGGCAAAGGCCTTTTTGCTTCATTGCATTTTCACTGAGTATACCCTGTTTGTTTTAATGATCTTTATAACCTCTCGGCATTAAATAACACATTCCCATAAGACCCATGTCAAATTATATAAAATATACTTATGCTTAAAAAGTAGATTTAGGGAAGCTAAAAGAAACTGATTTTGGTTTAAATTCATTTGAGNAATAACACATTCCCATAAGACCCATGTCAAATTATATAAAATATACTTATGCTTAAAAAGTAGATTTAGGGAAGCTAAAAGAAACTGATTTTGGTTTTAATTCATTTGAGTTTCCACTGCAGTAGAAATCTAAAGAACAACAAATATCTATAATAAATCACAGCAGAAGTAGGAATTATTGGTATTGATCATGGAATGTAAAGTAAATTGCCTTCTCTTAATAGTTCATTTTCTGTTTGTTTTTTTTTTTTGTTGTTGTTAAATGTGCTCCAGTTATCATTTCTATTGCAAAAGTCTATGTGTTTGTAGCATTATAAAATTATCAGTGATACTTTTTTGGGGGAGAAGGAGGAATTATGGTACTTTTTCCACACAAATAAGAAACGGGATTTTGCAAAGGAGATAATTTCTTTGTCACAATTTGGTTTCAACCTCTTTGATATTCTTTCTCTAAGTCCTAACATCGTTTGACATTAGCAAACACCATTTCTGCCTGTAAGCACTTTGTGCTGTGCACAAGACTCCCTGACATCGTCCTGGAGCAAATCTCCTTTAGAACCCTGTTGCAGTCTTGGCTCCACACCAGCGTTCCCTAGCAGAGAATTTCTCCCGGTCATTCCCATATCATGTCACAAATTATGTCCTCATCAGAGCGTGCCTAGACAATATCCTCCTGCTAACAGAACAGTTTGCCTCTCTGCCCATCTTTTTTTACTTTGCTCTTGATAACGTATTATATTAACAAATGCTTTATTTTGCATTCTTCTCCAATACTCTGATTTCTAAAGAAACAAAGATATCTCCATAAAAATATATGAACATACTACCACTGCTGCTAATAAACAGTGCACTGGGATGAAAAATTAATCCCTAATTATGACAGCTACTGTGGTTAAACAATCTTTAGAGCTGTTTTAGTGACAATTAACAATCTGCCAGATTTTGATCAACTTCAGCTTCTGAATAGATTTAAGCTCCTCAGTCTACATATCTTTTGGATCTTGCAGTAATTTAAATTCAGAGTGAGAGAGACATAACAGAAGCAATCTGAAGAAATGGCTGCGATCTTCTGATCAGATAATGTTGAAATGTTACTTCCTGATGACTATCCCTACCTGAATACCGACAAAGTGGTGAACCAAAGCCACTTTTACCTGTTTTCACCTAACATAATGTAATTAAAACTATAAATTCCACAAGTTTAGACATAGGAAGGGATAAAAAACTTCATTCATACATAAGCAGTTTCTAATGTCCTAAGTAGCGACAACTCTTTAGTGGCTGCCCTGAAATTAAAATATCATGCATCACAGGGAGAGTGCTCTTGAGTTATTTTTAAAGTTTTTTCTAACTCTTCCTCTCAAAACTTCCTCTCAGACTTCTACTGTGAAGTTCTGAAGGAAAGATCGAAGTTGTAAAAGGAAAGCAGAATCTCAACCAAGTAGTTTTTTAAAACATAACTTAAATTTTCACATAGAGCACACGATATTTAGGGAGATCAAGAAAAGTGCTACTTTCCCAATAACTTAGTCTCAAAATTCTAGGGTCTTACCTCAGAAATTTTCTAATTCTGTGTATAGGTATTCGTTGTCTGATACTTCTGTATTTAACTATTATTGAGCATTGATGGAAGATTTTTTAGGTAAGTTTTGAGATAATTATTACTTTTAGAAAAAGTTTCACTTGTCTCAAGGGAGACAAAAGTTTCTGCCGGGTCTCATCTCACACTGCTGATATTTGCCTACTTGGAAATCTAGTTAGAAGTAATAAATAAAACAGATGCAGGACCAGAAACAAGTAAAATACACACCGAGACTTAAAGTAAACACACAGACAGAAGCCTTTGGTATTGATAGCTTTTCTTAATTGCTGTCAAGGAACAAGGAAACCTTAAGGAAGCTTGAGAATGAATGAAAGTCAGTCATGTACACTACCACATATATATGTATCATTCTGCCTTTTCTGAAAGCAAAACAAGTGAATGTGCATACAGAAGAAAGAGAACACACTGCTTAGAAATATGCGGAATAACAGGTAAGTAGGAATTTCTGAAGAACAAAGCAATGTATTGCCGGAGTTCTTTTTGATGTAAATTAAGGGACAGGTTCAACTGTTCAAGCTGGATTAGTGGGTAGCGCTTCAGGGTTCTAGAAATCCTTACCTTTGTTATCAGGTACATAAATGATATTTAAGAGGCTATGCTTTCTAGACAAGTGAAATGCGCTGATGGTAACTTGCTGTAGCCCAGAGTGAAGTAATATGTTTATGAATCAAACATGATAAAAACTGCAGAAACTTAGGTTTAAAAAGTGGCCGTACCCCAGCTCATAAGCGACTGAGCTAGTCTGAATCGTATTTCCCTGTAAAACTAGTTAGAAAGCAACAACAACAGATATTGCTTCTGAAAATGTTAGAAAGATTTCCTCAAAAGAAAAATGCATTAAGTAAATTCCTATGGATACATGGTTGTCACATACTGAAACAGACCTCTTTATGCCAACACAGCAGAAAAAAATTACTGAATCAACAGCAATGAAGGTAATGGAATAAAATTAACATATTATAATCTCCATTGCCACTACCATTCGGGTGTCAAGTTTGAACAGTATCATAAATCATCTCAGGGTAGAAAGCAAGATCTGACAGCGAATTTTTGACAGGTAACTCCAGATAAAACAGCGGCCAGGAATTGAGAGCAGTAAAAGAAAATTTCTGAGTTTTATTCTTGATCTTTTCTGCTTCTTTGATGACAACGGTTTGTAATTACAGAGCAGAGATTCTTGTCAAGAATTTTTTTTCTTATATTTGTAATCAAAGTATCCTTATGATCATTTAAGATTTTGTAGGCAGGACTAAAAGTTTTGAAGTTACAAGGCACTGTAACCTCTTGTTCCTAAGGGCTAGTTTCAGTTTATCAGAAAGTTAACAATGTCAAACTGATGTGAATGCCATGATACTTCATCAGGAGGAAGAGGTTCTAAGGCAATGGGGTCTGCAAATACACGCCATTACAGGAATTTCTGCTACTCCAGCAGCTGCCAGTTTATGAAATGTTCTTAAGCTTTGTTAATCCCTGTTTCGATAAAAACTAGATTCTTACCAAAATATAATTTCAAAGAAATTGATCAATTTAGATTAGTAACACTAAACCAGAAATCTTGTGTTGCTGTGAAAGCTTTATTTATTTTGTTTATTTGGTTCCTTGTTATTTCTGGAACGTGAGTTTACACTACTGCTCATGTATTTTAGTCCAGATAGAGCCTCATAACAAATAGATAAACCACTTATGAGGCTGAAAAGCCGCATACTTTGTAACATAAGGTATTTTATTCTGATCCTCACAAACTTTCATTTCTTCCTTTCACTCTCTTCAGAAATAAGGGAATGTGTAGAGAGGTAAGAAGGGAAAATTTAATAGAAAACAAGCGTACAGATCTGTCACAAAACCGCACCCGTATATTAAGCAGGCAGGAGAAAATAGTGCATATAAATGATACTTTTCTGGAGAAAAATATATCACGCTACATCCAACAGCTCAAGAGATGTGAATATACTGCAACTCCATGTCCCCATGTCCAACTTGTAGCCAGGCTGAAGATGTATTGCTAGCAGGCATATGCATGCACAGTGCACATATACACCACATATATACACAGGGTTGCCCACACACAGATCACAGACAGAGCACCCACGCAAACACAAACAGCATCAATGGCCTGATCCTGCTCCCCTCACTGGCTGACTGGAATGGAGCTCTACTAGTGAGAATATATGTAAAAGGCACATCTCTGCAGCAACTGGTCGCACTCAATCTTCCTGGTAGCTGGCAGAAGCTACTCACACGCATGCTCTCACTCCCAGAGCTGGGCCCTTACAGACTCACTCACCCCCTTGGTTCTGAAGGCCACTTCACCTACTCCTTGACTCCATCTTCGCTGGTGATGACTTGCTCATTACTACACCTGCACTCACTGCAGTTGCTGCCCCATGAACACAGGGGCCCTCCAAATCACGGTCTGGTTCCAGTTGCTGCACTCAGACCCTCATACACACACTACAGTCAGAATAGAAATGCCCAGGAAAGAGTTAAAAAGGAACTTAAGAAGAAGATAGAACAGACTGCACCGATCAGGTACAGGGTACAGGCAGACAGGCAAAAATATTAACTTTTTTAAATGTTAGAAAGTGTGATAGCAAGAATTCCACCTACACACTACTGCAGTTATTAGCAGTTCCAGTGATGGGCACAGTAACTCATAAATTCAATGTATCTTGCCTTAAGTAATTGGCGTTGCATGACTGATTTACTGAGTGAGGCCAATGCTATTGATTAACACAGCTGCCTAAGTGACCCAGAGTAGTAATCTCTGCCATATAACACATCACTTGCAAATAAATGCCTACTGTTATCAGCTGAACAGAATCACAGCTCTAATAGTTCGGAGTAGCTCTTCTTAAGGGATAAGATCTATTTCAATAGAGGCAGGTGGAAACTTCGAAGAAAAGAATCAGGTTCTGCCAGCTTCCTATTGACACTACTGTAATTACTTTCATTGATCAATGGGACTGTTCATGCAGTAATTTTCTTTGTGTAATGGAACAAAACTGGCTCCATGTAAATTCAAAGTCAACATACTTAAGGTGTACAATATGGCTCATTTGTTTTGTAGCTACAACCCACTGGCTTTCTAAATTATTAGGAAGTATCAACAGCTGTTCTCTCCACTCAGCCATTCCACCTCAAGCTGGAATGCTCACTAATCCATCAGTAATGAGAATCAATCCCTTCACTGATTATGAACAGGCAAAGAAAATCTTATTGGAAAAATTGGATTTGTAAAAAGATACTTATAGTTCAAAATATGCTGACTTAGAAAAAATAATACGCAGACGATTCACATGAACAATCACCTTTGTGAAGAGGGGAAAATAAAGAATGTTCTGTTTCTGCACTTGGTGTTTGAAAAGCTTTGCCAAATTTGTGAAGACAGTTTCATCCATCCCCTTAGGGTAGAAAGGTATTAGCATTCACACATCAAAAAAAACCAGCTACTACTATCTGAAACTTGTGATTTCCTTCTGATCCTTAGTTGTCAGGGGACTTTACAGAGAGTCCAAAACCGGAGCACGAGTCCAATGAAGATTCCGCAGCACTGCACAACATTTCACAGCAAAGACAGAGCTCTCAAAAATATCTTCACAGTATTTAAAGGTGCTAAATAAAAGGAAAACTGGCATCTTTGACATTCAGCAGAAAGAATGTTGAAGTCCAGGTTCAGAAAAGTGTTCAAGAATAATTTATTTTTGACAGGACAAGGTTCTCACAATTTAAATTTTCAACAGGTCTGCTATTCAGGTAGGAAAAGGGGGCAAAGAGCACCTAAAAACTGCCAGCAGCCATTATGAGGCACATTGTTTGTTCTTGTCAAGACTTCTCTCAAGTCCATTTTTCTCTATTAAATTACATGAGTTAGAACTGAGCTGGGGGCTCTTTGTTCTGCTTCCTTCCACTGTAAGTCCCAAAGGTGGCTGCATGAAATGTCACCATCAGCAACAGCACCCAGCTCTGCACTAAGTGTAGCTTTAAAGCTACAAACAAAATTTAATTTAGAAATTAAATCTAGAAATACGCAGCATTTCACAATAATTGGTAACTTTTGGGGTATTTGTGGCAGAATGCATAACTGAGCCTCAGTGACTTAAGACTGTAACAAATAGGCTTGAAGAGTCTTTGTTACGGCAACCGAAGTGAGATGTTACCACCCTCAGCTGTCTACCCCATACCTCTTCTGATGCAACCACCCCCATAGGACAAGGAGCAGCATGCGCACAGCCTGTTTCCCCTAATCCATCACCTGAACTTCACCCATCTCAGTTATACACACTCCAGGCTGTGACAGTTGGGATGCAGGCATATGTTTGGACAAGGGAAAAGGGAAGAAAGTAAGGTCCTGTAACAGTTTAAATTGCTGTAGCTTTTCAGCTCTGGGTCCATGAGGGGCAAACCTTAGACACCAAACCCAGAGGCTTGTTAGTGACTTTGACAGGCTAAAAGGGACCTTGTGTCTTGCAAGAAACATCAGCCCCATGTTAAGTGCCCAGACATAATGCAATTTACAGAGAGATTTACGTGAATATCAATGAACAACTTACACAGTAGGAAATAGTGCAGACAACAGGCCAAATATGCTGACCTGACTACCTTCCCAACCACCGCCACCACATTTGTCTCTATCAGTCACGGACTTTAGACATATTTAGCTTGGACATGAAGGGTCTTTAAGCACATGAAGGGCTCACCAAAAGCTGTAGGCTATTTTGAAGTTGCCAATAGAGCCTAAAAACCTTAACTTACACAACTAAAGTGGTTATTAAAGGACTTCTATAGATCTCAGCTGTGTGATTGAATTTCTACGCCTTGCTTAAAGGTGCAGATAAATGCCTGACAGTGTTCGGAAAAGTGTCTAGGTTAAGTCATGCCTGATTTGCTTTGACTCTCTATGGAAATTCTCTTGGAAAACAATGGTAAATGCCTGCTTTACTCCAGCCACTTCAGATACTCCATGACCTGTCTTATCTTAGGCTTTGGGTACCTTTGTAAAATATTTCTTTGTAAATATGACCTGTTGGGATTTAAACTTTCACCCTTATTAAGATACAAACTAAAATCTTCATGAACAAGTTGGAAGTGAGCTCTTCAACATCTGGGCACATAACTGACATTTACTCTGTGTATTCATTTCCTCATAGTATTTTCATTTGAACTTCTGCATGTTTTCCTTTGAAGCATTTACATGTTGTCACTGCCTAGCATTCTGGTAGTGGTTAAGTACAATAAACAAAATTGGGCTTCCAGCTACTGTGTGCATCATTTCAAAAAGCAGCCCATTCCCATTGAGATACCACCTTGAGACAAAGGGCATGTAAGTGGAAACCGGAGGGAAATTATTTGTTGAGAGTCATACAGGACATCACTGGCAAAACACAGCTTCTAGCTTTTGGGTCTCCAGAAACTCTGCCCTCATCACCGAATTACTTAGTCTTCTCTTGATGCTATATTGAAAAGTATCATTTGTAATACACACAATCATCAGACCTAAATTTTAGTCATCAAAGTCAGAAATGTTGCATTAGTCTACACCTGGCATGATTTGCTGGCAGTAAAAGAGGGGACTCACTAGATGATACACAGAAGGATGCCTGAGTGGACCTCAGAATAAAAGGGTGGTAGCAACAGTCATTTTAAGAACAAACTACANTTCTCTTGATGCTATATTGAAAAGTATCATTTGTAATACACACAATCATCAGACCTAAATTTTAGTCATCAAAGTCAGAAATGTTGCATTAGTCTACACCTGGCATGATTTGCTGGCAGTAAAAGAGGGGACTCACTAGATGATACACAGAAGGATGCCTGAGTGGACCTCAGAATAAAAGGGTGGTAGCAACAGTCATTTTAAGAACAAACTACACCCAAGGTCAGACTGATGCCTCCTGAGATAACTCCAGACCTGGAAGTAGGGCAGAGGCACCCAAGCTCACCACATGGAAATGCCTGCACACACATGTTGTGAGTGACAGGACTAGTCAGCTCACAGTTACTGCAATATCAACACAGCTACACTGGCTTGGGTCTGAGTTGTTAAGTCCACACAGTGTAATGATACCTGTTCACTGTACAGGTCAGCTCCATAACCAAGCTTTCTACAGCAAGATAACTTTGATTGAGATGTAGCTACTGTGATTTCTTTGAATTTTAAGATAGCGCTGGTTTTGCATTTACAAATAAATTATATTTAAAGAGAACCAATCGATAAAGATTGTTTAGATTTCGAATTAGTACACTGTTATAAATTAACATAGACTTACTGTAGCAACTGTATCTTTCAGTGATGCATCTAATTAAAAAGCTGTTTGTCCTGTTATATTCTTAGTTGTTATATACTTGTTATATTCCTGAAAAAACAAAGTTTTCCAATGAAAGTGGAAATTGGGAAAGCAGGAAGTGGAAGGTGCAAACCAATTTCTGGTTAAAAATGCATTATTGCAATAAAAATTTCTATTTCAATTTGCCATGGCTTCCAAAATCTTGTTATTTGTTATTGACAACTTAAGTCCATGCGTTCTAATGAAAAAGTACGCAAACTAGCTACTCATTAACTCACCAGTAATCTCCTATAACACGTACTGAGTTGAGGAACAGAAAAAGCATCACATGATTCATGGCTGTATTAATTACAAAAAGGCTTAAGTGTATATAAAATATGTATGATAATAGTAGTTAACATTTTTCTATACACTGTCAGTTTTAACAGCCTTATGCTAATTTACATTATTCCACAGCAAACACCAGGAACACTTTTGCACCCTTTAGGCTTTAAGTTGTATTTCCAACCTGTTTTCAGGCCATGGAATAGCAATTGAAGACCACAGAGTGCGTATTGCCTGCCCGAATTAGGAGGATATCCTTGCACCAAATAAGGCAGGTAGCTATAGAAAGTTGTGTAGCATGACTACTTGATATTGGACAGAGGCTACAGTAGGAGAAAAGATAAAGCTCTCTAGCAAGCGCATCTAGGCTGTGATTTAAGCAATCCTCAGCCTATTCTTGAAGCCAAACATGTCTCTTGTTCTCCACCACAGAATCGTTAGCTGATAATTGAAGATAACAAAGGAGAAAATGTGTATCCCTGCTATTCAATGCATGCATGCACATACAGTGAGGGAGGGGACAAGGGCATTATCCATCTCATCTGCCCTTGTTGTGTTGCTGATGACGAACGGCCATTTGGCCATGTAAGCTTTTCCAGAATTGCCCAATCCTGCAAACTGCCAGAGTAGTGGGACTTATAGCCAGTGCAAGCTAAATGTGTCTTGGAATAATACAGAATCATGAGTGCTTAGCTGTAGGCAACCCAAAACAGGCAGTGCAAGTGCAAAAAGCTACATTATCAAACATGTGGGCACTAGACCAGTCTATTATCCAGTATAAAAAGATGGACACGCAGATGGGGTCCAAATGGCCACTGCTTACTCTCCATCATTGCTCCCAAAAGGAGGAGCGTCCCATATTCAGTGGTTAGAAGAGTAAAGAGCAGTGGGTTACTAACTGTTGTTTGCTGCACCAGGCTGACACGGGGGAAGATTAAATGGATCCCTCAAGCTAAGTAAATTCATAAGAAAACTATTTCTGACTCCAAGCCATCTGTGGCTGTAACTGTTCTGTGAATAGCATTTTTCCGAAACATGTTTGAAATTACTGAGTAAGTTATCAAGGCTATTTGGCCTTAGGTTTCAACGAAGGAGTTTTAGCTGTATCACTGAACTGGTCTGCCAGTTTATGACTCCATCCATCATTTCAGTCCTCAACAAATTCGTAAGTAATGAATATTGAATCCTCAGAGTAAGATGAGCAAAACAACAGCAGGATGAAAACTGGAAAATAGAATCATAGAATCATAGAATGGTAGGGGTTGGAAGGGACCTCTAGAGATCATCTAGTCCAACCCCCCTGCTAAAGCAGGTTAGCCTAGAGCAGGTTGCACAGGAATGCATCCAGGCGGGTTTTGAATATCTCCAGAGAAGGAGACTCCACAACCTCTCTGGGCAGCCTGTTCCAGGGCTCTGTCACCCTCACAGTAAAGAAGTTCCTCCTCATGTTCAGGTGGAACTGCCTGTGTTCCAGTTTGCAAACCTAATTAGAGAAGTAGGGGCTTCTTGCAAACTTTACTCTGTTCCTTGGAAAGGTGAGAGCTTCAAAAGCCCTAAGATACCCGCTGTCATCATCTGAGCACTGCTGATGCTCTCAGAACTGCTTTTCTGTGGTCGGCATTGCCAAACTGAGGGAGGCGCTCATGCTACCTCATAGTTCATTGCCTTCTCTGAATTCTCATCCTAGAGTAGAGTGAGTTAAAACTTCTCTTTACCATACAGGGGAAAGTCCAACATTGCAAAGCATGATCTTGTGCCAATGTGGGATGAAAGGCATTATCTTCAGATTTCCTTCTGGAAGGAACATCCAAAAAAATGCTGGAGAAGAGATTCATTACAGAGCTCTGAACGTTCATTTTGACTTTTCGTATTATTTTTCCATTATTTGACAGCATGGCTCTCTCACGCATATTAAGCACCTAATGCTATTGCAGGCTTTTTATTTAAGATAGTTAAAATTGTTAAAATATTCCATGCTTTTGTTACCTAAAAAACCCCCAACCTATTAGAACCTTATAGACAGCTGCTACCTAACAGTGATTGAAGCATCTTTTCTAGATCAACATGTTTTTGTGTCAATATTGAAGTAATTTGCACAAGTAGGAAACACTTTAGTGGTAAAAAACCAATCACTAAACCCATTTTAAGGGATAGGTATTGCAACCAAAAGAAAAATGATGTGTAAGTTCCTTGAAGATCTGAGCCCAAATTCCCAGGTAATGAACACCTCAACCAAGAGCAGTTGTTCTTAGCAGTCCAATGTTTCTTTTCATCTTCTGTTTACAAAATAAAAGCAAATAAAAATATTTGGCTGTCAAAAGTTTTCCTTCTATATGGCTTGATGCCAAATTAGCAGTTACATGATTTATAACTGTCATGAGATAGATTAGTAATGTGGATTGAAGTGAAGTGTGTTGTTCCTGCCTTCATTCACTCTGATGTGTTGAATTGATCTGACTTGCATTATAAACTAATAATGAGCATTAGGGTTTATTAAGGACAGACTCTGAAGATATCCTGCATTTCTGTACTTCACAGAAAGAGCGGATGCTGTAATACCATGTAATTTGATACACTAAGATTGTTAGAAATCAAATATTAAAGGATAAAACACATCAGAAAATGGTACATGTTCATAAAATATTTGATCCCTGATCCGCTCGCAACTTGTTTATTTCTTCGTGTAGTAGAAAATGTTGCAGTTTTTGTTTCTCTCTGTCCCTGCATTCACACAATCACCCAACCACAGCCACATTCATGCACAGTTTATAAAACTCCTGTTACTGATCTTCAATTTAGTGCCCTTTAATTTAATATATTACTGAGTTTCACTAAAATATGACAAAGTAAACAGGAAAAAAAATTTTGAATTCTTCATCACTTGCAGAGTCTCAGTCAAGTGTTCTCTAATTCTTCTATGCTCCAGAGTGACAATCTATTTTCAGTTTCTCATTGAAATATAATGATATTTTCCCCTACAGAGACCTATAATTCCTCTATTGTTCATCTAGGCTATTATCCACAGAAGGTTTCTTTTTACCCTGAGAAAGAGGAACTATTTTCAAGACAACTGATATTTAGTATTTGAGATTAGATGTAAAACAGATCAATCCAAACACCATTAATGTTTACAAAGACACATTTTGCTCATAACAAAAGTTCACTGGAAAAACATGGAAAAATTAATTAATGTGTTACTTATTTCTTGGAATTTTTGTTATTCTTACTTTGATACAAGAAAAAGACGTGGTGTCCTGGCTTAACTGGAACACAATCATACAATCATTTTTCTATTGAGGAAAGCCGCCTTTTTGAGAAGACTGCAGCACACGATTCGGTGGGAACAAAGTTTATAGGACACGTGTTTTAGCTTGTGGCTGGCCATAGAATGCAGGTTTCCATAACAATCAAGGTGTCCGGCGACTTCGAGTTAGCCAGGTGCAAAAGCTTGGAGAAGCGAAGGCAAGGGCAGCTGACCCAGGCTGGCCAACAGCAGTATTCCATACCGCGAAAGTCATGCTCACTATAAACTGGAAAGTTTGTTGGGGATGGCCCCTCTCCTTCTTTCTTCCTCAATGATGGCTGTCCCTGGAGGGTCTCACCCATCCTTCTTCTCCCGAGCCCTGCTCTCCCCTTTGCTGTGACCGTCACACTTCCGCTGGAGCTGTGGTGCTCGCAGGGTCTGGCATCTGGTGCTCACTGCTGGGAGCGCACAGCAACCCACGACTGTATGGGCTGAGTATAACTTCGTGCATTTTATATTACTACTGGCATTTATATTATTTTGTTATTATTATTTTATTAAATCTGTTTCTACTTCAACCCACAGGTGTCCTCTCTTTTTCCTGATTCCCCCTTCCTGCATGCACAGGGGTCATTTGATGACAGAACAGCTGGCTGAACAACTACACACAGGAACCTAGAGACTCGAGGATGAAATAAAGTCCAGAACCACCGGTGTTTTGACTGTGCTTTCACCACTGCCTTTCTTAGTGATTTTGACCAAGCAACAATTGCATGCCTTTGCATGTAAATCCTCCAAACTTTCTAATCTAGATCCAATACCACGACTTCCTTATGGCAGTTCTGTGACTTTGGGTACTCAACATTTGTAAAGCTTTTTGTAGACATTTGCAACACGTAACCGTGCTTGCCTGGTTTACTAATAGATACATCATAAGCAACACTGAGTAGTCAAACAAAGCCAGTCATCTGCACAGGGTGCGAATACCTTTTTCCACCATACACTTCGCGAAGACAACAGATGCAAGGTTGGACAATTTTCAAGCCTCAGTGATCTGAGATGAAAATGTTGTCTCCTTCTCAAGCAGAAAATGGGTATATTCAAGACAGGCAGAACAGGGGTTACAGACAGGTTACTCCATTTCTAGAGATTTTTACTGTCCTGAGAACTAAATAAATGAACAATTTGTGTGACAAAGGAACAAACTCCTTCCTATGAAGAGGTTGTGGAATAGGTTAAAACACACCACAAGAACGAGATATGTGGCTCATGGCTGTAATGATACAATATTCTTTGAAGTGTTTCAACAAGATGTCTGAGTCATGACTGGTAACTGTGATGAATAACAAAGCAACAGCTTTAAAAGGTCATGAGAAAGGGAAAGAAACACCTGCTCTGCTCTGGCAAAGTACTATTTCTCTCTTCCACCACAGACAGCCTCTACCTGCCTGTTCCTGAGGGTCTTTCACCACAGCACAAACCTCTTGAAGGCAACTAGACACTTACTTGCTGAGTATTATTTTCTTCTAATAGCACTGGTACATACTGAGAAGGTGGAATGAGCTGCTGTTCATCACACCCAAGCCTCTATTTCTTTTTGCAGTAAAAAGTCAAGCGCTGCAATGGGTGCTTTCCCCGGATATAAATGCTGATGAAGAGTACCTTGCAGTACATGTTTAAAAATACTCTCATGGATAAGACCCTAGCTTGTCTGCTTGTTCTCTCCAGTGAACTAGTATAGCAAAGGCGAAGGGAGAGGAAAAGAAATACGAGAGTGAAGAAATGCAGTAATGTCATTAAAAAAAAAAAAAGAGTATGAGGCTGTTCCTCAGTAAATCAGACAGAGAAAGCAAAGTGGTCACCTCCAAAACACACGAACCACATTTCTTGCAGAGCGGCAGGGCAATGATACCTTCATTCACCGTATGCCTGGGGAGATCACAGCCAACAGCATGTTCCAGATTGATGGATTGTCCATATACAAGATAAGAGCTTGTGTTAACACAGGGCAGCAGAAAAACTGTTGTATGATGTGTTCATCAAATTATCACAGGGATTTTCGTAAAAAAACCCCGCAGATGTTGAATGGAAAATCACAGTTTACTCTTTTTAAAAGTGTTATATGAAATATTAAGGCTTTTTTTTCTTAGGGAAAAAAAGAGGTTATTTTCTTGCTTCTTATGTCACATCTTTAAACCAGGGCCAAAGCAGAGACTGATTTATTAATGGATCAATAAAAATCAGATGTTCTTATAAATCATTTCTCTTGCTGAAAAATTGCCATCATAAGTTTTTAACAGCTTTTCAGACAAAATTGCTTCTTTGCAAAAGCAGAATACTAATGCAGACACTCACAGTTTTACATCTTACCAACTCTACTTTCTTCTACCTACAGCTTATTTACAGAGTGAAGGTAGGGTATTTGTATGAAAACTGCAGCAGTTTAGCCCCAGATATGATGCAGCTCAGAAATTATACCCCCTGAATCAATTTGTTCACTATTTGTTTTCCTTCTTTGAGCAAAATCTTGCTGACAAAATCACCAGTGGTGATTTACTACCCCATCTTCTGTCTGAGCAACTCTTGCCAGTAACTTATTAGGGTTATTTATTAGGGATGCATAGCTCCTCTGTTAACTCCAGAAAAGGAATGGAGGAATGGCAGAATGAGGGAGACGGTTTTGCAAACTTAGACAAGCATGAAGAAAGCTATGAAGAAAGGCTGAGAGAGTTGGGGTTGTTCAGTTTGAAGAAGAGAAGGCTCTAGAGAGACCTTATAGCAGTCTTTCACTACCTGAAGGGGGCCTGCAAGAGAGCTGGAGAGGGACTTTTTACAAGGGCATGTAGTGATAGGATGAGGAGTGATGGTTTTAAACTGAGAGAGGGTAGATTTAGATTAGATATTAGGAAGAAATTCTTCACCATGAGGGTGGTGAGGCACTGGAACAGGTTGCCCAGAGAAGCTGTGGATGCCTCTTCCCTGGAAGTGTTCAAGGCCAGGTTGGATGGGGCTTTGAGCAGCCTGGTGTAGCATAAGGTGTCGCTGCCTATGGCAGGGGGGTTGGAACTACATGACCTTTAAACGTTCTTTCCAACACAAACCACTCTATGTTTCTATGATTCTATGATATTGAAATGGCTTATGTAGTCAATGGGACTGCTTGCTAGTTGCTTACAATCTCAAATATCTAGAAGTTAGCATAAACAAGACCATGCAGGGATGACTACTGCCTTTCAGTGCAGTAACTGCTTAAGTAAACTTTGAAGATATTCTGTTCAGCATGCTGGTCCTCCCCAAGCTTGCTTCATTTGGAGGATTTGACAAACGTTGTTTCAAATCTCTGTTTCTTCCAGGTATTCTGATCCTATCAGAGAAAGACTGTATCAACATGACAAACCATGAGCCAGCATGGCAGATGTTCTTCTTTAGATTCACACACAACTGTCAATCAAGCAATGTGGGTATTGTCAGAAAGAGTAAGCCTTCCAAGAGGACAAAGTTAATGTGTAACATCAAAGTCACAAGAACAATTTTGCTCTTGCCTCCACTCCTCAGCAAACTGATTTCTCTTAATAGTTATCACTGTTGTGCTCAACCTTAATCACAGGGCAAGCAGATTGCGACATCGCTAAAGGAAAACATGTGGCTGATTAATTTCTCCACATAAAAGTTAATAGCTTACTCATTCCACAAGTTTGTTTTATGGTAGCTGAATGCATAGATTCAAACATTTTCAGGAACGAGGGCCTGACTACTATCCATGGGATGATTTTGACTTGCAGTCATTGTGACAACAGCTTGCAGGACAGTTTGTAAATCCTCAGCAACTTCAGATAGCCTGCATAAATGCTCTTAACTACAAACAAGTCTCTGTTACTGAATTATGTCCAATGCCAGGAACTGCTGATAGCAGAGTAAGCAGCCTCGCCCTCCTCCGCTTGCAGCTGAGGAGCTCGGCCTCCTGCCTTGCCTCTTGCCAGCACTGCCACGGCCAGGGAAGCAAAACCAGACCCAGATTGCAATGCCAAATGAGGGAGTGATAAAGGGACTGAGATAAGCGACTGAGATAGATAGATAGATAGTCAAATGCATGTGTTTCTATTGGTGAACACACACATTGGATTTATTTGCCTCTAAAAAAATTCTTAATGACTTAGTACTTCCAAGTTACATACACTTATCCTGGACTTGAGTCACTGAAATCAACTTCTGGCAGAGAGACAGAATCAGCCGGCATGAAAGCATATTCCCAGCGCTGTTATGCTCATTGACACGGGCAGTGTGTTCTCCACTGTCTACTATTGCTCCCATGGCTTGTCGTGACCTGTTTTGTATCAGAATCCAACTTGCTATGGGCAAAGTGTGTGTGTACTCGGCCATACGTGCAGCACCCTGATCCTGGCTTGGGACTTGATTGTTTTTGTGATAAATGTGTGGTAACATTAGTCACATAACCCCAGAGAACTGTCACGGTTTAAAGCTGTGACTAGTAAATGGAGGACAGATACTCTCTGTTAACTCTTTCCCTCCCCAGAAGAGGAAGGGAAAGTGAAAAGGGAAAGAGAGTTACAAGTTGGAAAAATCAAATCAGTTTTAATGTAACTATAATAATAAGACATGACAATAGTATTAGACAAAATAATGAAATATATACAAATACATACAAAACCAATATCGAGCTCCTCCTGACAATGATCACGTCACCCAGATGCTGCAGCACAGGCCCTGGGAAAGTCCCAGACTGGACTCAGCAGCAGATGGGAACTGGATTCAGGAATGCACTGATCGGGATCGAACGCAGAAGAAATGGACAGAGTCTGTTAGAAGAAGAGATCTTGACCCTTGTGATCCCTCAGCGTTATACTGAGTATGATGCGTATGGGATGGAATACTGTGCTTGGTCAGGTTTGGGTCACCTGTCCNACAGGCCCTGGGAAAGTCCCAGACTGGACTCAGCAGCAGATGGGAACTGGATTCAGGAATGCACTGATCGGGATCGAACGCAGAAGAAATGGACAGAGTCTGTTAGAAGAAGAGATCTTGACCCTTGTGATCCCTCAGCGTTATACTGAGTATGATGC
>VZSC01001625.1:407411-467300 GCA_013398225.1 Steatornis caripensis | reverse complement strand
GGGGGGGGGGGGGGGGAATGAAGAAAAGCAGCTTTTGGATATTTTCAGTACCTCATGGGGTAAAGCAGGAAAGCAAGCAAGCAAAGAAACAAAGAACAAGAAAACATCAAAAGACAGTTAAACGTTAAATTATTCATCTTTGTCATCCTTGGCTTCAGCTATTTGTAAGCCCCATTACTCCCTCTCACTCATGAAATACCCCACACCTTTATCAGTTTTCCTATGAAAACTCTCTTCTCCAGGGGACATTAATTTTTTTTTTAAACAACAGCTTTTTAAGTAACTTTGTTTATTGTGCCTTACAATTTAAACAACTTACTATTTTTGCCATCCGAAGACAGTAAAAAAATAGAGGAAAGTCAGAGGAAATAAAAAAAGAAAACAGATAACAGGAGAAAAATAATGGGCAGACAAATGGACATTACCCAGCAAAGCCCTCTTATGCAGTAGAACTGTTCACATGTTAAGCAGGTGTTGAGGTATTTGTCTGGACCAAGATCTGAAAAAAGTCAAGATGTGATGAAAAACTCATTGGAGTTAGCAGGAAGTCTTCAATTGATTTAAATGGCTATCTATAAGCCCTAAATTTGACATACTACAGGACAAGAACAGAGAGACACAGGTACCCATCAATATCTGCAGACTTTAAGTCCATCCTGTAGTTCCTATGTAGAAACTTTAAGAGTATTTCATCCATACTGATCTCTTTTGCATGCTGCAGTATGAAAGACATCTGAACCTCTCCTTCCTCTTCTGAGAACAAACACATTACCCTGTGATGCTAATACATCTTCTGTCATTTGGCATTACTTCAGGTGACTTCTCTGCTATTCAATCATGTGAGATAGCCAGAAAGATAAATGCATTTGCGGATAGCAAAGAACAATACAGCAGTATTTTAATGTGTCCTGGGTTTCTCTTTTTTTTTTTATTTTTTAATTCTCTCCTTTAAAGTTTTCTTGACAACTGCATTTATTTCATGTTGCAGTTGTTACAGGTTAACAATATTGTTTTATCAGGAAACATTTATCTTCAGGAAGAAAGTTATCCTAAAACAGGAGACATCTTATCCAAGGACAAATAGAAAGGGGAACATTTCCAGAGGGTAATGTTAATGTCTCTAATGCTATAAAAATAAATGAAATCTGATTAACACCACTAGGAAAAAGTAAGTCATAGCTTGTATATAAAATATAGTTGCCTTGATTGGGAGCATTATTTTTTGGCAGTTTAAAGTAGTGCATTAAAAAATGTGATGGCATTAGAACTATGAAAAATATCTTAGTACGCTGTCGTTATAAATAGAGCTTGAAATGTGGGAACCTGGATAGCTTTTAAAGTCAGTTTTTCTGCAGTGAGAAGCAAGTAACACACTGCACATCCCCATGTCCTCAGCTTTCTGGAAATAGCATGGAAAATAACAGTTGCATTGTGGGGAAAGTTGGATTGTATGGCAACATGGACTTTGGGCACCTCTTGTTGCTGCATATTGATTCATCAGAGGGCTTCTCCAAACGCCAATATACTTTAGAAAAGTTTCTGATATGCTCCAAGATGTGTTTCTTAAAATGACTTTATACAACTTCTGAAAGGAGAGTAAAGAAGTAAGCAGCTTTGCATGTGCCCTTCAGCCTCCTCATCTCTGTAGGGGGTGGAATGCCCAAAGGTGTGTGTGCATTCAGACATGCCAGCGTGCCATTAAATCAGGATGATCTTCTAAGAAGAGACAAACATCTAAGATGTGACGCCAGCTAGGGATGGGAGGTTTGTCAGCAGAGTTGCCACCTTGGCAGCAGACCCCAAAGGCTGTTATCATCCTGCTGATCAGAGAATGATGGGACAAAGGCAGCTGAAAGTCACAGAAGAGATGGTGCTGATCTTACTCAAGAAGCCATTTCTCAAGCACTTGAGATAAAGAGGATTGCATGAAGATCCTGGTGAGGCAGTGCATGGCAGCAGATGCCTTTCTGTCTGAATGACGTTCCCTGTGAGTCTTAAGGCTATGAGAAGAAACAGCAAAAGACTTTTTGTTCTGCATCTGCGCCATTTCTTGTCTCTCATATTCTGGTAAATGCATGCACAGTTAGTCATGCCTTGCAAACGAAGTTGAGAAAAGTTAAACTATTGGGCGTATGCTCAAGGGGCATTGAGGAATCCTCTGAAGACAACTAAGGAATATGAGGAGGAAATAATGAGGACAAGGAGAAAGATCATTAATACGTGGAGTCCAGCTCTTCCAAGGAGCACTTGAAAGGAAGCCTGTATCCCGTGAGTGTGCCTGAAGGCTTCAGACAGGGAACTCCAGAGAGTTCCGTGACTGCTCCTGTGGTCGTTACTTGACCACAGGACAACAAGCAATCGGATCTGTTAGTGAATCCTTCACAATTTCTTCCACCAGGACACTTCAGAAAGGAAAAAACATGTATTCAAAACACTGAATAATAACCATCACCAAGCAGCAATGCAAACAGTAATTGTTTTTCAGGGCCCTGAGATCATTTGTTTCTTCATTTTTTTCCCTTGGTCTTCTGTTTTATAACAAATTCGGAGATATACGGAAACTAAGTCACTATTAAGGATTCTGGGCATCAGCAACTTCCAGGAGTATTTGAAAGAAATTTCATCAGACACAAAACTGAAATCCCAGGATAAGATCCAGATGCAATTTTTAAATTGAGTAAGAGGACTCTTACTTGAAATAAGCTGGGAGCTAGTCCACTTCTGAGCTGGCAGCATAGATGTGATCTTGTCCTTATGCAGCATATTGCTGTTAGTCTATAATCATTAGTATGAAACCTAGGTGGAATCAAACTACAATGGATACCACATTCCTGTTGTATCCTGTTATATTAATTCCAGGATACATTTTGAGAGAAACTGGGAGGGACCTCAAAGCTCCTTTTTAACGAGATTTCCGTTGTAAATGATTTGCATCATGTAAATAATGTAAACACAAAAGATCCTCTCTTTTCCCCTCCCCTCCAACAAATAAATTAACGGGCCAGTTTTGGATATGGTTTTCAGTTTCCACTAACATTCCTATAGTTCCTGTAGCAGGATTAAATATAGAATTAACAAGGTCTAAAGATTTTGCTTTGGGTGTTGTCATAATGCCAAAACACTAATGCAAAGAGAAGATGGGCATGACTGCAGAGATCTAGTCAACAGGTTAGACATCTACTTTGAATCTAAGTTGGAGGTGTTAAGTAAAGGAAGCTTTCTTAAATACCTAAATTTCCTATATGGTCAATGGAAAGAAGTAGGGGGCTTTGAAGTCTGTCAGAGGCTTTCTGCCTTCAGAGGCAAGTCTCCCAAGGATTTTAGGAACTGTTATTGTTTAACCCCATTCAGCAATTAAGCACCACACAGCTGCCTGTTTGCTCCCTCAGCAGGGGGATGGAGGAGAGGATTGGAAAGTGAGAAAACTCGTGGGTCGAGGTGAAGACAGTTTAATAGGTAAAGCAAAATCCATGTGTGCAAGCAAAGCAAAACAAGGAGTTCGTTCAGTACTTCCCATTGGCAGGCAGGTGTTCAGCTATGCCCAGGAAAGCAGGGCTCCATCGCGTGTAACGGTTACTTGGGAAGACAAATGCTGTCACTCCAAATGTCCCTCCTTCCTTCTTCTTCCCCCAGCTTTATAGGCTGAGCATCACATCCTGTGGTATGGAACACCCCCGTGTCAGTTGGGGTCAGATGTCCCGGCTGCATGCTCCCAACTTGTGCACCCCCAGCCTACTCGCTGGTGGGGTGGTGTGAGAAGCAGAAAAGGCCTTGACTCTGTGGAAGCACGGCTCAGCAATAACTAAAACATTCCTGTGTTATCAACCCTGTTTCCAGCACAAATACAAAACATAACCCCATGCCAGCTACTACAAAGAAAATTAACTCTACTCCAGCCAAAACCAGCACAGGTACTTAACTTAGGTAAATGAGATCGCACTCTGGAGAGCTTCAGAGGTTTGCAACTGTCCACATTGCGTATAGGAACGTTGTAGTAGGTATCAAAATTGTTGATGTATATAAAACATGTAATGAGGTTGACTATGTCCCACACCGCGTGAATGTCTGCAGAACAGAAACAGAGACCTACATTTTACAATCAGAATTACAGATGCAGGACATTCTGTGTTTCTGCAAAAAAATGTTAAAGTTCTCTGAAATTCATGTCATCATTACAGCTGAAGAAGATGGATTTTCACTGAGCTGTGTCACTTCACAGAAACTTAAAATTTCCATAGAAATATATGCTTGATTTTAGAAAAAGATGTAATTTAAAATAAAATATTTCCCTCTCCAGTAACCTAGAGTACAGCAAACATTTGCAGTGAAAGAATATAAAAGCTCAAGTCCCTGCTCTATGTATCCAGACCAGAACATAGATATTCTGGGTTTCCTATTCAATAGGTCATTGGAGTTTTTTGAAACAACTGCTATGAATTTCCAGTGAAAATTCTCATATCTGGAAATTTATTTGTTGGTTAATCTCAAAATAAAATTTCATCCATGATTATTATTCTGTTGACACTAGTCATCTGAGTCAATCTGAAAACAAAGGAATCAGAAGAGTTTAGATCATCTTTCAGTTTCATCTGGTTTTCCCCTGTATTCCTATATTTTAATTATAATGATAAAATGATGCTACGCTCCCTTCATGAACATACAATAAGTGCAAAAAAAAATCTTTATAACAAAGTTTTTATACTGTAGACAGGAATGCTATCAATTCTTATATAGAAATGGGAGTAATCATAGTAATATAAGGTGCTTTTATTCACACGGCAGCCCGTTGCTTTAAGGAATGACAGCCTAACTGATACTAAGAATCAGTTATTCCTCTATGAAAGGAAAAAAGCCCACCCACTCTCTAAGTAAGATATATTACTTCATCTTTATTTATTGCACTCATATGCACTTAGGCACATCTTGGGGCTGCAGAACAAAGCTGAACTAAACTTAGAAGACTGTGGGGCCAACATTTAAGTCCTTGGATCCAGCTGGGTTTTCACAGTGCTCTGAGACAGTGACAGACACAGCCTGAATCTTAGTAGGTGAGGTCTGCCATTGCAAGTCTGCAGCTGGACTAGTCTGAGGCATAAAGCATATGGAGGAGACTTCCACTGCTGGAAGAAGGCTCCTGTCGCTCCACTAAATCAACATCGGCATTCAGCTGCAGTGAGGAGAAGGAGAGATATGAATGGAACCAAGGAGAAACATTCAAAAGACAAACTACGTGCTGAGGTGATGGAACATTTTGAGAAGAGAAGGTTGGCTCTTGTTTCACATCCAATCCTGTTGCCACAAAATACATAAGCAAAAGTGTTTTCAGAAACAGGAGAGATCCAGAGCCGTGTCATTTCCCACCACTGAATTCATTTACATCATTAAGAATTAAAATCTTCATGTTTACCGTATTTAAAATTTCCAAGTTAGCAAAGTCTGTAAGATTTTCCCATTAAGGTTTTTCGTACTTCAACATTTACATTTGCATCTCTTTTTCTGGTACATTATTCATTAGCTTATTTATCTATCTTTTTAATTTTTATGCCCATCTGCTTAATTATCTTCTTAGAGAGATTCGCAATGCTTTCCATTTTCTTTGATGTCAATTTGAAAAGGGACAATGAGTTTACAGACAACTATCATTTCAGCCATTTTGATGACATGCCTTGCCCTTTGGCTGACTTGGCAATCATCTGATCCTCCCTCCTGACCTTTGCATAATTACCTATCCAATTTCCTTTTCACCATTCTCCCTTTGTCTTTCACTCTTTACTTTCAGTTCCTAGAAGCTATATAGCTGTGGTCACTGTGAAAGTCATGGTGACTTTGTTAGGTCTCCTACAGCCCTAACAAGATGATAACCAGTTAATGATTTATTCCTTTATCTCAATGTCAAGTAATTTCTGAAATTTCTGTTATGTCTTCTTTCTTTCTTTGACTGTTAATTAACAAAGTTTTCCTCTTTTGTATTCACTCATTATTTAAAACACAATATAATACATCTGAGTAGTTTTGTTCCCACATTTCCTTCAAGTTACTTTCCGGACTCATTTTCCTGCTATACTGTGGACTCCTTAAATAAACACAGAGTCTAAGGAAACTTTGTGGAAGCAAAGTCTGTGAAATCCTTCCACAAATCATTCCTAAGAATAAACATCAAGTCTTTTTCTAGATAGCAAAGTGTCAGCTTCAGCTTGCTTTCAAGATAAGACTGGAAGTTATTCTACCTGCCTTCCTTGCTAATTTCCAAAGTCTTTCAAAAACTCCAGGAGAAACAGATGGACCACTCCTGGAGACCATTAGAGAAAATTATAACTGGCAAAAAAATAATTTCACTTACAGATTGGCTCATTTGCTATCCCTAACCTCTTTCTCTGCTTCTAAAACTTCCAGAAACCACTAAGTATGTTCCATACTTCTCAGAGAAAGTTGCCTCCATATAGAAGCTGCTTCAATTTAAATTTATCCAAGACCAAGGCAAAATGGAGGCAGGAAAGAAATAATGGACTAAACAAAATGGGTCTGTCAAGTCCGTATAAGCACAATAAAGTGGGTTAAGGAGATCTTCGTGGAAAGACAGTCCAAGCTGCTGCTGTATAGCATCAGTACAGGTATCTATAGCCATGGCTATATTTATGCAGTTTTCAACTTGATTTAATAAGCTTTACACGCACATGCAACTGGCTCAGTTAAGGTCAGCTTAACTGTCCTTAGCCTATATCTCCTTTCAGGTCTGATTCCAGGAGTAACTTGTGAGGAGTTAACTCAGGGGTATGCAGCCACAGGATACATGTGCCTCAGGAGAAGGTGAATCAAGGCTGAAAGTACAGGATCTGGCATGTTCTTCGGGGATATGAGGCAAGCTGGTGTTCAGAGAAAAAACAGTCATGGAAGGAAGTATCTTCCAGAGGATGTCAGGTGAGACAGGAATTCTGCAGTCCTTTCATCTGAGTCCCAGACAAGCCATTACAATGAAAAATTGAAGTGAAACCTTTTGATAGTTGTATAATTTTTGAGGTCAAAAAGGACTATTCTTATCTACTCTGATCTATGAATAGCAGTGCTGTGGGCTTTTACTACTCCCCTGTCAGACTATTTGCTATCCAAGAATATTTGCCTTGAAAGAGGTAAGGTCTCATCAACAAAATTTATCTGCAGCAAGTGTTCTTAAGTTTGTCATGAGTCCCTCTGAAACTGCACATAAACAAAGTCAACAGATGTTAAATGTATGATCAATAAGCAAAGGCAACTGAACAGCATTCATCTCTCCTTCAAAACTGACATATTCGTGGAGGGAATCAGTGCCAAAATAAATACAAGCAAAGCAATAGCCTGGAAATACTTTAAACATATTATTTGAATTCTCAGAAGTATCATTTTTAACTTAAAGTAAACATTGGCATGCAAACTTAACAGTCGGCGTAATCCAGTCTTGAAGTGTAGCTTTATTTGTTATGGGGATTTGCTCAAGGAAAAGGAGAGGGAGGATGAGGTGAAAAAATGAAATAAACACACACCTCCTTCCAAAAAAATCTCCTCTTCTACTGCAAAGAGGAACTAGTTGTTTCTGCAATGCTGCAGACATTTTACAAGGTCATAAAGTGACTGTCTCCAGCTGCTTTAACAATTTGGGAGGAAGAAGGGATTGAATTGTTATGCACTTGGATGTTCTTTTGGCCCAGTGGGGTGTGTAGTCTTTGTCGCTGTTTTAATAGGAGTCAGAGGCTAGGATGTGCCAGCCAGATTTCTACCTTCCCAAGCACAGGCACTGAGAGGTGTGGGATTGCTCTTATGTGAGGAAGGAAGGACTATAACCCTCCTTCTTTGGGAGTCTCTTGTGTCATGCTGCAGCCCACCAGCTTTTTCTGAAATAGTGCCGGTTTCTGGCAATCTCCAAATAAAGTCTTCAATTAATGGGGAAACAAAAGCCTCTGAGGACTCTAGCCAGGATGTGCTATTAAAAGGGAGATGTTGTGAGCACCTTTTCCAGCTGGGAGATAAAGGAGGAGAAACATACTGATAATAGTTTAACAAGACACTGTTGGCAAAAAAGCCCTGCCTTGCTGGGGATAAGTTTTATGCACTAGGGAAGAAAAAGAAGTCTGTATGATTTGTCCCACATAAAAACTAGCTAATAACTTTAATTAATAAACTAGATGACTCTTCTTGGCATTTATGCATCAAGTCTCCATCTCAACAGAGTTATCTGGCTTTCAGGACTCAATATTCCTTAAACAGACTTCCTTTTGGCTGTATTATCTTCATTGCAAAACTAAAACCATGTAATTTAATATGAGGTACGATTCCCATTGGTATACTATGATACACCATTTATACTTACCACCTGAAAAAATAGAGGTTGACACTGTCAAAGTGTAATCATTTTAAAGGAAAAAAGAGTTTCATCTCCCTTAACTTTACATATCTAAAATTAAGATGTCTAGTTGATGTCTAGATTATTATCTAGATTTTCTCTCTGGACAGAGAACAAGAAACAATCTATGAAGAGATATATTCTGTCTTGAAGTATTTTAGCAAAATGGGTAACATAAAACACCTTTGAGAAGTACCCAGATCTCCTCAGTGGAAGAAAGACGAGTCCTCACAGACCAGCTTAAACTAATGTCTTGACTTTTAGTTGACAAATGGTGAGGTGATGAACTTGACCCATACTGACCCATTTTATGCACAAGGTCTTGTTGGAACAGGTAGCATCATTGTCATTTACCAGAGGGCAAGAAAGCAGTACCAACAGCATATATGTCAGATTACATGGACAGTCTACAATAGATTTCTGCTTTCATGCACTGCTTCACATACATTACTGAGGGGAGTTTGTCTCCACTTAATATTAAATAATTAAACATTCATTGGAACAAAGAGACAACCTGGTTAAGTAGTTAATGCTTTTGTATAGATTATATGGAAGATTGTATTTTAAGTCTCTACCTTAATGACTGTTTAATTATTTATAGAAAGTGGAAGCACTTCAATAGGAAATTCTGAGAGACATCCACCTCCATACTGTCACTGCCCCAGGAACACAGCCAATCCCTTGTGTCTGCTTCTTTTATTTGGACTGTGAAAATATGAGGCTGAGTTCTGGACCTAACAGAAGAAGGACTTGAAGTTAGATTCTTTCCATTTTTTGTGAGTCCCAGAAGCCAATGTACGTATCAAGATGGACATCTACAACTTTTTATTCAAAATTCATAACAATTGCACCAGTGTAGAATAATGGGGGCAGGAGATGGGGGGAAGATCAAAGCCAGAAATGAAAGCTATATTCAATGTTTTCACATCTGGAGCTTCTGGTTTCAACTAGCCAGCAAAGAAGGTTTTAATCTGAGATTCTCAGCTCTGCTTTCGAACAGCAAAACCTTTCCATAGTGTGAATGCAGCTTCACAAACTACTGAATGACAAGACCTATCTGCTATGATTAAGAAAAGATTACAGACATTGTTATTTAAAGACAAGTAAAAAACAGATTTAAAATCCCAACCCTTCTCATCTTCCCTGCTCTCATTAAAAAAACAAAACAAAACAAAACAAAACAGAAAATAGTAGAAAACAAAACTCAACATAACTGAAAGCCAATTCACCTCAGGAAAATAATTTGGCATCAGCCTTTATCGACAGCTGCACTTCACTTCAGCACCTGTGTGTATCATTTCAAGTGATGAATGATTGGGGAGGCTGTTTTGTATTAATGAAACACGTTGTGGCAAAGCATGGATTTATATTTATAGGATGAGTTTGAGTTGAACCTGTCTTATGAGACTCAGAACTTCATGGTAAAGGTGGGATGTATTGACTGTGTCTATATTATTAAACTTAGGACTGCCTCTAAATTGTGTGGCCTGAGTAGATATGTTGGCCATGTCCCAAGTTGGTGTTAAGGTAAGACCATCTCCGCCCTATCCCAAAGTCCTGATTTTCATTCAAAGGTAAAACAATTTCATTAGACAGAAGCAGTCCTGCTCACCAGCTGCTCTCTGATTGTGACGATCATTTACTTAAATCCCATGGTGTTTCATTTTACATTCAAACTGTAGAAGACCATGAGAAGAAAATCAAAATTTAGCTGTAGGAACCCACAAAAATAAATTAGATTCCTTTGTGCAAGTGGAAGTAGAAAGATAACCTGTATAGCTGAACTTAATGCAGAAGGAACTGAAATTTTGTGACTTGTGTGAGACAGTAGGTTAGCCTAAATACTCAGGAGACTTTAGAGAACAGTATTGAACTCAATAATTTTACTAAACTGTCAAGTGTGGTGTCTATGTGAAGCATGGAAAAAATATATTGCAAATAATAACTTCACTGAATAACACAATTCTGCTGAAATCAAAACTGTTCACTGTGTTTGATGCAAATATAGAAATAATTTCAGCCAGAATAAAGGTGGAGAGAGGAAAGAGAACTAAAGAAAAAGTAGTCAAAGTAAATAATCTTGCTATTGTATTTCAGAATGTTATTTTCACAAAGATATTAGCTTGCATTAGGGAAGAATCTTAAAGCAAGGATAAAAAAAAAAAAAGCCAAACATTTCATAAGGCATTGAACAAAACACTTGTCCGCTAAAACCAGAGAATTGTTTCACACACAGAAAAGAAAAGAAATTGTTTTGGGTTAATCCAAGCTGAAAATGTTTTTTTTTCTGTAGATTTTTATTTTTCTCATTAAATTGAAAGGTCTTCTTATTTGTACTGCTTGAAGATATTTATTTCCAGAAGCTTATTTCAAATCCCATTGAGATCAGCAAAAGACTATCAGGTGACATTAGTGAGTGTTCTTTTGAAACCCTGTCAGAGTATACTTTCCTTTTTTTTGTTGTTGTTGGTTTTTTTTGTACTTTAAAAGCTTTATGAAAGTTCTGTGAAAGAATGATGTTGTCAAAATCAGGGAATGTTCTTCATCTTGTTCCTTTTCTTTATTAACATTGCAATTTTTGAGAGATTAATATATATTAATTACTTAAAATGCATTTACAAAAAGAAAAAACAAACCAACAATTTCTTCTCTTCTGTCGGTGATACTTACTTTTTGATTTAGTTTGTGTATCTTTATCATAATGTTAGAGTTATGGATTCTTGGCTAGGAAGAAAATGCAACAATCTAATTGATGGATCGACATCAGTTTATACCTCCTAAAAATCTGCCCCACAATTTCTCAAAAGTCAGCTAGTCATAGCACACAGAACAGGCTGCAAGAGAATGCAGTAATATTTATTTCATCTAACGTGCAATGATTCCAGGATAGAGGAACACATTTGCTATGCATTAGTTTTCTTACCCAAGATGTTTGCCTAGATATCAATGTTTAGATAATGTAACATTTATAGTGGAAAAATGTGATCATTGATTAACAGATATTTACTTTGATTCTTCTGTCTATTACTGACGTTTCATGTTGTGAAATGTGTATTTGTTCATCAGTACAGAATCAGTACTAACGCCAATAGCTACTGTATTTTTCTCAATTCCTGACTACTATTAAAAATTAGCATATGTTAGTTATCGAGTGCTAATTAAGAAATTCTTATAATCTAAAGTCCAAAGGGCAATGCAGTCTTTGACGATAAGCTGTCTCAAACACATCTTGACCTCCACTTATCCCCCAGTTTACTCAGATGAGTCATTCAAATGTTCAACTCAGCTTGCCTGTATTAGAGTTTTCCAATGCATTCCTTGGGATTTGAAAACTGAAAAACTCTAGCAAAACAGTTTTAACCTCAACAAAAACAACTTTACATCCCTTCTGTCTTGCTACAAAGTGCCTTTAAACATGAAGCAATTACGGCGCTTGACAACAAGAAGGATCTCAGGTTCCTGAAGAGGCAATGCCCATAGGCTTCAGTGAAGCTTTATGGTGGCGTGTCTTCCAGGGTACAGTGCGATCCTACCTGTGGTAAACTAGCTGGTGTATCAGAATCAGTATAGCCATCAAGAAGAGTAAACTAATTTGACATATTGGAGCTAATTTCACAGTTAATATCTCATACATATAAGGACATCTTTTTCTATCAATTACAATAGTTTCTCCATCTTTCTCTTTATATCCCTCAAGCATGCACACGCCCACACACACATACACACAGAGGTATTTTAACTTGAAATGTTGAAGATTGATGAAGATTTTTTTTAAATAGGGAAGAAATGGCTTTTTCTGAACTGAAAAAAAAAACCCTCTGGAAAAATGTGTTTGAAGCTGATAAAAATTTGATTTTTATACTTTATATTATACTACATACTTACAATACAAATAAGGTCAAGAAATTTAGTATGAAAACCAATTTAAAACAGAAAAAAATTCTTTTATTTGGAAATGGTAAAATTAAATTTTTTTTTGTCAGAAAAATATTTCTTTTAAATATGAATTTCTGGTGAGCTTCACTCTGGTCTATGAACCAATTTTCTGCTCAAAGAACTGCTTAACTTGGAGTTACAGTTATCAAATACAGTTGTATTCATTCACCTTAAATTTATCTTCCTGAAAAATATGGCCTAATAATTTTTGTCATCATACTTTAAGCTAATATCTGAAAAATAATTTAGAATATGTTCTCACTAATTATACCAACTATGCTATTATTTTTATAAATGGTCTTTCATTTTGTCCATTTTTTAAGGTAATTCCATGTGTTAGCCAAATAATTCCTTAGGAAAATGAGATGCATTTACCTAATTGATACAGGTGTGATATTCCCAAATGAAATGATAGCTTTAGAATGAGTCTGATGCATGCCTCTGGTGTCAAGGGGATTATCTATTTGTCTAGATCTAATTATGCTGAAGGGAACCTCAAATGCAATTAGCTACTTCTCTATGGCAAGAGAAAATTAGTTGCTTAATTAATAATGAAATCTTCTCGGTTTTACCAATGGAAATTAAAAGTGTGTGTTGATACTTTAAATACTGATGATATTTGAAATTTGGCTGAAGTTTACTTGCTTGCAGAATGCTGCATTTGTTTTTATTAAAAATCTGCATACAATATTTAGGTAGGAGATAATCTTGCGTCACCACTAACAGTTTAGTCCAAGCTACTCATCAGACATAGTCTTTTGGAGCTAAGGAAGACAGGCAGGGATGCACGATGTCAGTGGCTCCTATGCTATATTTACAGGACACACATGGAATGATACTTGAGTTAGCTAAGAATTCAATAGATTTGGAGAATGATTTGGACATATTATTTTCACAAGTTTGAACTTAAGTTATAACTACTTAGAGTAGCTCTGCATAGTCAAACCTGAAGGACCAATGTGTTCCCCAAACACTGCAGTATCCGAGTGCCTTCTTGTCACCAAACAGTAGATCAGCAAGGTACAGAACTGTGATTTCCACTTTATTACACTAAACTAGGAAACTGAGATTTACATGACATAAGTCATGTCAAAATTGCTCTGAAAAAGGTAGTGAAACCCGATAACACTCATCTACAGAACAGGTACAGGGGGAACCACTCAGCTCTCCCTCTTCCATGACTTTTTTTGTAGGGGACCAGACAGGCGTACAGGGTCTGAAATGTAGCGTCTGCTGCATGTGGGACATAAGGCTTGACAAAGTGATTCTCTTTGCTAACTATGTAGCCACTCACACCACTTTCCTCCCTCTCTGAGAAAGTAGACACAACAGTAGTGGTGCTAATGTAACCTTGTCCAAAAAACAACCTGTTTTGAACAGCAGTTTTACAGGATAGTCCTCCTCTGGGTTCTTCCTTGGAATTGTTGATTGTCTACTGCAGCCCATCTCTGTCCATTGCCTTAAGAGCTTTCTCTCTGGTTTTCTCTACATACATTTTCTCTATATCATTCTCTTTGCAGTGTGCACGTGGCTATTATGCATTATTAACCCTTTTTATGCTATGCCAGAAATTTGCCTTGTTTTCAAGCTGTGATGCCGAGTCCTCATGTCAGCTTTTAAATAAAAGTCTTCATGTCTCTCTCCTGAATCATCACTTCAGATAAGACTATAACCTGTTTTCTTGTTACAGGCTTTAAGCACTAGAAAGTCAAGAATCAGTACATGCTTCCAAGGACTCAGCATATCAAGGGTACCGTCCACATTATTTCTTTAAGGTATGTCTATATGAAAAGAACTCCTTCTCCACTTCTATCAGATAACTAAGATTATTTTGATGCATGTATTTCAAAGGAGAGGAATCATGGAAAGACTACCTGTGTATTGTGTTATGGATATTTTACATTCAAGGATGATACAGGAATGAAAGAGTTTCACTACTCTGAATACAGGCTGCACATTATTCCTAGTGCTTCTGCTCTAGAGTGTCCAAGTTTGCAGAGTAAGAAACTCATGCTTTTAATCTTACACTATGCTTCACAACTTTGGAATTTGACCAGCCTCTAAAAAGAGCTTTTAACATGTCCAGGGTTTACCAAATGCATACAGATTTAACATATTTTTCTCTGACTTAAGTTACATCTCTTTCACTGCTGCCAGGAATGAATTATTTAAAACAAGCACATACCGCTACATAACGCAATTACTAGATCTTTTAATGAAACCAGTTATATGTAAAAGCAATAGAAGACCCAGCTACAGAAAGCCATCTTGATACATATTATGTGCATATTTCTCTGTTACAATTTTTTCTTTTGGTTCCTCTAGTTCATCCTCACTCACTCCAATCCCTTTTGTATAAATTTTCATTATGTTTCAGTCTGCATTCCCTTAGGAACCTTTCTCTGTGTCATTTCATTTATTCTTTTCTTAAAAGTATAATTATGCTCAACTTTAAGGTGTATAACCAGTTCTTTAATGGTTCATTGAATTTTGAAGAAGAACTAACAAGTTTGTTTACTGTTATTAACAACATCCTTATTTTACTGCTTAGTTTGAGGACGTTTACCATGTCACATAAAATATTAATCTATTAGTATTTTACTTTATAATCATGTATTCTGTCAAGGCTGTTTTCTTATCCAATACACTAGGCAAGTTAAAAATCGGTATGAGTCAAGAGGGTTAAATCAAGCGATGTTCTTTGGGACATTGTAGTTAGTTAAAGAAAACTTTTTAAAAATCCTCCATACCCTGGAGGAAGAATTTGTCAAGATGCTCACATAATTGAAATTTTCTATGGCTGTTAAGAACCAAGAGAATAGTAGTTCTTCCCTCCAAATGAAATCTTACTGCCAGATTTGTATGACATTTCATGATCTAAGCTTAATTTGTTATACATTGTTCCCAGAAGGTGAGATGAGATTACATGGAGCTATACATTAGAATATTTATTTTACACTTACCCACTCAAAGTTCCTTTCTGGTTATTCAAACAGAACAGAGCAATCTTGATTAGTTAATCTCTCTATATCAGCATTTTTTCCACAGAACACTTCACAGAAATGTTTTAAAATTTCACCACAATTAAAAAAGCAATTAAAAAGGATTATCAAAATCAAAGTAGATCTTTAATTACTACCTATATCTAGATCTTTATTCCAAGATATACCAGATAAAATACTCTTAAAAATGCTTTGTTAATAGCTTTTTATTACTGAGAACATAAGAAATTTCAGTCTTTTGAGGCACATCCCTTTTTAGATCAACTTCATTTTCAGGTTGTCATCTAAAACTTTATTTCCATCAATATTGCCTTGCTGTAGATGAGTCAGCCACTCCTTTATCTTCTGCCCACAGTAAGAATTGACCACCTTGCAATGACTTGTGTAGCATGGTCATAGTACAGCTGTCATTCTTACTGTGAAAAATTGCTCTCTACCTCAGTCTTAGTGAGCAAGTCTCTTTTGGCATCTGTTCAGTCAGGTCTGCCTATATGAATGTCTTTAATCAATTTTTGGTCATTTGGACTTCTAGAAATATTCAGGGCCATCACTGCTCTTTTTGCTCAGACCAGTGCTGGTGTAATGATGTGCTAAAAGTCTTTGCAGTTTTATAGTTCTTGCTGGAAAATAGCTGTTGTTGAGCAGAAGCAATATCAGAATAGCAGAAGCTTCTCCAAGGATGATTTCAACCCCAGTAGCTATAGTACTTGAATGAACAGTAGAAAAGAGAAGAAAAAATATTGATACTCGGGACTGCTCTGTGTTTGAACATATTCACATTTCAAATTGCATCAACTGTAAAAAATCCTTTGAATTTTCACTGCCTCTCTTCTGTTAGGAATAATGGTGATGGATCCGTAAGCGATGTGCCTTTTCATCCGTGTTACCTAATCCACAGAAAACTGTTTTTATCCATATGGCATTAAAACAGTATTAGAGGTCACTGGTAAAAACATCTAGTACCTACATTACAGATTTTGTCTTTGGGCTTGGCAATGGGATTGCATGATCACAGAAAAATTCATACACATGTCCATTTTATAGTTAAAGCACAAATGTCTGCCTGGCTATGGATGGTGCCAATGTCTTATCCTCTGAGATACTGGGGATAGGCTGTCCTAAGAGAACCTTCAAAAAGGCTTAAGAGAGACTCATGTCAACTAAAGGATAAAAAAGCCCTGTTCTTTCTTTCTAAAACTCCTCACTGGTCTGACCTTGCAAGTCCTCACAGAATTGAATGTTTTCATTGAAACAGACTATTCATGTAGACAAATGCATTGTATCCCATATTTCACTGTTTGTAATTTGACCATGAGGAGTGGACAGGGAAGACTAACACCTAAAATGAAAGACAACCTGGATTTTACATTTCTAAAGCATTCTTGCTGAACTTGCAGGAGACATTTAGGCACATGAAAAATAATGAAGACATTTTACTTACTAAGTTTTCTTTCACTGAGTGTTTTTTAGAACAGAAGAACAAATTTACAACATAGGAGGATTTTCCATCAGATTAGCCAGATCTCCCTATTAAGCAGAATCCAGATGAAAATAATCTAGATCTTAATACTTTAACAAATTTCTGGTGAACTGGCATCATTACAGGACTAGTGACATATAGCAATGAGATAGAAAAGACAAGAAAAATACTAATTATTATTATTTATACTTCAGTAGAGGCTAGAGGTCCCAAGTAATATACAGGATATGATACTAAGCAGGGAGAAGAGAAAATTATTTTCTCCTGGACAATGTTAATCTCAGCTATGAGGTCACTAAGTCTCTCACCCTGCCCAAGAATGGATCCCCTCTACCTAATTGTTGATTGATATTTATCCAGGCCCTTTTTAAAACTACCACTGATGATGATTCCCACTGCCATTTTCCAGTACTTATCCTTTCATGTAGGAAGTTCTTCTTCCCCACCAATATATAGTCTAAGTCTTCTATCTAAAATTTAAGCCTATTACCTCTGATCACAGTAGACATGAAGAATGGGCTATTCCATTCCTTATTACTTTTTTTTAAAATGCAGATCATATTCTTTTCAGAACTTGTTTTTTAGAGAACACTGTAAAAAGAGTAGTTCTTTCAATATGTTCTCAACAATTAGATTTCTCTTCTTCCTCCTTTATAAATGTAGGTGATACTGCCCTTCTTGTTCATCCTCCATAATCTCTGAAAGGTAATTCTTCACTTCTGGAGCTTGCTCCAACCAATTCCCAATGTAGCCTAACAATTTGAACTTCACCAGGTCCAGAAAATTTGAAAAGATCTGTGTACTGTCTATCTTGGTTTTCTTTACTTGTTGACAGGTGTTTTACACTCTTTCTAATGGTATTAACTACATTAGCTACTTCATTATATTCACCATCTTAGTTCAGATGTGAAAAATACTCTGGTGTTCTCAGTATCATCTGTCTATTGTTTTCAGTCTCTACTGAATAGCAGATAAACTTTTTTTAGTTTGATTCTTGTTGTTCGTGATCTTATAGAAGGTTGCTTTCTACTTACCCTTTATATCCCTGCTAGCAGTACCTCAGTGTGTTACTCATTTTTTCTAATTCTACCCTTACATAGTTTATACTTTCATTCCTGTGTATTAAAGTAGGTTTGTCCTTTAATGTTATTTCTTTGAGGAGCTAACAACCTTCTTCCTAATCCCCCATTTTCCATTAGAACTTATCTATCTCCCACTTCTTTTACTTTACCGGACCTACTTATTTCCCTCCCCTTCTCTTATTTCCTTCTGAAGCACTGTAAAGCCTGTCATCCCATGTGCACTCCCGTGTAACTTGCTGCTAGGTGCTTTGCTCTCTATGAGTTCCTTCTTCACCAGCACTGACTGGCAAAGACTATCCATCTAGCTGCTCTCAAAATTCCTTGGCAAAATTTGTCACCAATCAATCCAATGAGATACCTGGCCAACGTACTTCCTGTTCTATTTCTTACTCTAGAAAGTTTAATTCAGGTATGAAAAAAACAGATAAAAGACAAAGTGGGTAAACAGATACAGAGATGTGAACACACTTTTTTCTGAAGGCTAAGTGACAAAACGAGATCAGATTTCTTGTTGATGAGCACCTAATCTAGGATTTCACCTTTAAATCTTACAACACCATAAACTTTTCATGGTCATTAACTGTATTGTCATTTAAATCATTTATCACTTAAATCCAGACAATACCCACTTTCTATTCTCATTGAATGATCATACTTTTTTTTAAACAAATATGGAAAAATCTTTGAGGCACAGTTTTTGAATCAACAAACTTCATGCTATATTGATGAAGCTTTCATGTTGTACAACTGCTTTCAGTTAATCTGTATTATGTAAGAAGTGAACACATGCTAGTGAAGTCTAACAAACTTGGGACCTTTGAATCCAATCTACATCATAATGTTAATGTCTAAAATGATTCTGAACACCTAGGTAGGACAGGATTCATCTGTACATTAAGAGCTTCTGTATTTAGAGTTGGGATTCATTTATCATAAATTCAGCACTGAAAAGACGCCTGGGCTCAATTCATTTCCTATATGTCAGTGCATAGTGTTATTTGAGATGCCTTAAGTTATCCCACCAGGTCCACTGTTACTGCTCTAGAAAGACATCAGTCCACCATAGGTCCTGTATTATACCTGCCATCTGCACACTGATGTCTTGAACATTCTAGAGCATCTCAAATAATACTAGACAATTTAGTATACAGAACTGGATCAAACGTACTTATGTCTAAGCTTGTAGCCAGGCTTTTGCTATAGCAACGATAACACATTCTTTCTCTTGCAGTATATTCAAATACTTGCATTTACAAACCTTACAATGGCAAAATATTTTGAGTTTTTCTTCTCTCTGTAAAGCTTCATTAAAACTGGTTAATGGTTTCAAAGCCTATTGGAGGGGACAGTCAGATACATGCATACCCCATTGGAGTTAATTTCCTGAGCAAATAAAACTTAATGGTCAACAAAGATGTTTTATTCTGATTTCTCATGTAACAGTGTTTGTACACAAGGTCTTACAAATATGAAGTTTATAAGGAACACATTTGCACTTTGTAATCAAAATTCTATGAACACTTGGCTGTGTCTAGATAGATGTGGCTCCAGCCTCACAGTAACCTGCACATCCATCTTACTGATATCACACAGTGCTTTTCAGTTTGATAGCAATGCTGGACTTAACAGCCCCTCTGGATTCCCTGCTAAATCTATGCCAGGTGCATTGAGGACTATTTTAAAAGGTACACTTTGAAACATATTCTCTTGTCAAAGTCACTGAGTATTCAACCAAGAAAATGTAAAAGAAACTTCAGCGCCTCTTTATGAGAGTCTGTGAGAAAGAGCAAGTAATTAAGACCACTAGAATGTTAATTATTCTGGCCTTAGGGGCAAAACTTCATGTAATCTGGACTGTGAGGAGATAGTAGAGAGCAAACAAGCTTTCAAATGGGGAAAAAGTAGTTGCGGCTCCTGGTTTGGGAGGAGTTATGCTTGACACTTAGAATGAGTTAAATATTTACTGATGCATTAAAAAATACTGCACATCCTCCAGAAAAATGACAGTACTTGTTCCTTAGATGTAAAAGAAACTTTTGGACCTTGTGAATTTTAAAACAAGTCCTCTAAAATTGCTTCATCTGTCATTAGGACTACTTTAATGCCAAATGACCTCAGTAATAAAATGACTTTTCAAATATAATATGCTGTTTGAATTCATTAGGATCTCCAACATGGACAATAGTAAAGGTTTATGTTTTATTATTTTAGGATGGGTCATTATTTTTCTTTTTTTTTCCTGCACTCTATAAGTTTACTCTTCAGCAGAGATTGAGAAAATTCTCTGTTCTGAACAATTCTGTGTAGCATTTCTGCAATGGCATGGAGCCCACATGTTGCTTGATGGAATTGATGCTTCAAGAAAGGATGCAATCGTTTTCTCACAGTTCATCTTCTGACTGTCTGACAGGACAGTTGGCCTCCATGTCATCTGGGTGAACATTGGCTTCACTCCTATTAGAAATAAAAGCAAGACGGACACTTTCAAAGAAGCCTGTCTACAGAGCATATCTAGTGTGTAATAAAAATATATGGCTGAGTTAATGGAGCTTGATTCTTGACTTAATGGCTCCTTAATCATGCTTTTTAATAAATATCAAATTGGATATTTAATGTTGCAATACTTTATTTTCTGAATGTGTGATTTTAAGATATTTTATTCTAGTACTATTTAAGATATTTAAACAACACATTTTCACTTTGGTGTGCTGGTTTATATATAACATCACTATAACCATAGTATATATATTATGTAGAAGTATGCATATATATAAATATATATACATACTTAATGATACATGAACAAATTAAATACTCTAAGAGCACACGTATGTTATATCTACAGTTTCTTTTCTTCTGAATAGTAAAAGGATTTTGTATAAAACTGAAAAAATATTAAAAATCAGGAACATATAGGTAGATATAGATATCACTGGGGTGAAATTCCTCCTTTGTTCAATAAAAGTTTATTATTGTCTACTAACCTCAGATTGTCAGTAAATTCTGATTTCTTAAAAAGGACCCCAGTTTACATACCTTTTATGTGGAAGATTGTGAAAGTGAGGCTCAGCTCATCAAATTTCAGCAATCTAAAAACTGTGCGTCTAGTCTAATCTAGTCATCTAAGGCTTTACTCACATGCCTCAGAGTGTCATGTGCCACCTAAGTTGTATTTGGTACCCTGGTCTTCAATTGTCTCTCCAAAGGGACATCTCTTGCAGGTCCTATATCCCATCTACCAGTCCATGTGAATATCTCAGATTTATGGGGGGCTTTCAGGTGGCACTAGACACTTACTTCAGGCAACATGAATGAAGAATTTGTTTCCAAAATTCTCTAGCAAGGTTGCAAAAAGGATTAAAATAATGAGTTGTTTTATCTAATTTGAGTATCTTAATCTACACGCCAGAACCCCTAAAATTTAGATGTGTGTATGTAGAGCATGAATGTGAAATGGGTGTCTGAGGTCAGCAAAGTTAGATAAATGCCAGGAAAAAGAGCAGAAACAGGGTCACCATATAATGACAAGAATAATTATAGAATGAAACTTTCCTAAAGTTCTCCAGAACGGAAAAGACATAGAAAGAAATTATTCTCAAATGCCCGCCCATCCATTTTGAGACTCTAGAGAAAGCCCTGAATCATTACATTATACTACATCCTAATATATAGAAGATCAAAAGCTCAACTTTTGCCCTGAAGCCCTTGGAGTTTGTGGGACCCTGAACCCAGCTTGTTTGGACTAGTGCAAATTGGTATATCCAAATCAATAAATCCCTTGTTGGCCTCTTTAACTCCTGCTGAACTCATTCCTATCCCAAACACACTGAGTCCCTACTAAGACAGTGCAAGCATAAGGCAAATAACAAATCTCAGGGCCAGGTTATGCTTTTCTGAAGTGACAGCTGAGCAAGGACTTTGTCAAAGAACTTTATTAAATTCACTCTCCTCTCCAGCAAAAATGCTGGGCCATCAGGCAGTGTTTTCAGACTCTCTCTCACATGTGAATTTTATGCTGCACTAAGACCTGAAATCCTAATGTTCTCAAAATCTTTCCTTTTTAATATCTGGATTCTTTCCTAATTATTTTCAGATTAATTTCCAGCTAATACATAAGGTTGAAATTTGGCGTGTAACCTATAACCCTAAGCATGTTGTAATTCTGTTACCAATCTCCTGATTTCATGGGGGGCTTAACAAGCACCATATGTGAAGCACTGTGTTCGTCTGCATTAATACAACCTAACGATCCAGGGAATCTCTCTGCATCTCTTCTGCTTTGCCACACCATCAACATCTGAACAATGGCAACATCAAGGTCTGCTGAGATGTTTTTTCCCACGTCTGTGTCCTCGAGGCTGTAAAGGACCCTAAGACACCACAGCCATGCATAAACCAGTCCAGAGAGTGCTTAAAATGAGCTGTGTTGAGCAAACACATTGTGGAAAGAGTAAGAGAGTGCTGTAGCTCCATGACTCAGTGTCCTGCTGACTACCACCTTTCAACCAAGGCTTTGGATTCACAAGATTTTTGTATTAGTACTTAATTTCTTTCATCTGCCACCACATTTTCTCTCCCACACTTGCTTCATGCTCCCACCTCTTGGACACTGTATGACCACATAGTGAAGCTGATCATGTTTAAAACTGACAGGGTCTGCAACCTGGTCTAGTGAAAGGTGTCCCTGCCAGTGCCAGGGGGGTTGGAGCTAGGTGATCTTTCAGGTCCTTTCCAACTCAAACCATTCTGTGATTCTATGATTCTATGGGGCTTGAAGTGGAAAACTGAAATGTTGGCGTTTTTGTGGGAAGACAACAGACATGTTGTGAGCAATCCAGACCTGATTGACTTAGAGGCCACGTGGCTCTAAGTCGGATGTAAACACTGAAGTGGAGAGGGCTGACGCATGCGCGTGTACTGCGCATGTTCAGCATTAAGCAACCAATCAAATAGAGGCACATGCGTGCACAGCTGCTTGTAGTTAATGAGCTTGCGCAATCGGGTGGAACGATGTAAATAAGACAAGCTATTCGGGAATAAAGTTGGCATTCGCTTGATCACATTGATCGTGTAGCGTGTCCTGGAACCCGCGCGCAACACGTTTTATTTAAGATGGAGGTATCTCTGGGTCCACTTCACAATGTGATTGTGCTAACAATTATGCCTGTATGGGGTTTGGCCTTGCCTCTAGCTGGTGCCTCTCCTCAGATGATGCACAAGGTAAATGTCATTTTCCCCTAACCCTTGTGATCACTATGGTCATGTTGTTCGACTCAAACACAACTAACTGATGGTGTAAAAGCAACAAAATTGCCCTGAACAGACTTAAAATGGCTCACACTGGAGGGAACTAGGGGCAGTCCTGGGGGCAATTTGGAGGCAAGAACTTGCCAGCTCTCCACTACTGGCTCTATAGGAGGAATCATTAACGGCAGTAATAAAGACGTCAGCATGTGACATCATAACAAAGGCGTGTGAGCAGTCGAGACAGGAAAGAGACCATCATTCAGAGCTGATCTGTCTACTGATCCAGACGCCTCCCTGAACACACACGCTTGACCCCAAGCCCAGAGGTGTCCATGAGAGTATTTCTACCAGCTTCAGTGGGCTTTATGGATCAAATTTGACACATTTCTTGCTTCTAGAAGGAAGTTTGGTCTCACATGGTAGAAATGGATACTAAACCACAGGCTCTTCCTCCACAGAATGTTCAAAAAAGTGTCCCAAATAAGCTCTCCTCTCTCCTGGATGTGTTGTCTCCTTCAGAAAAGACTCAATTTTCTGTGCTTGCTTCAGAGAAGGACTTGTTCCCCCTCTTCTCCTTCCTGGTTTGCTGGATGTTGTCCTCCCCCTAATTGCCCGTCACTGACATCGACCCATAAAACTTTGCCACCCTGACTACACCATTAATGCTTTCTTAAACCCATATATGCAACAGTTCTCAGAAATCACCATGGATCTAGAGTATTGTCTGAAAATGAGCTTCAAATCTAAAGGTTTGAAGGCCTCTGGGGGAGAAAAAACATTATATTTGATAGGTCTCTACAAATGTGGGCAATTACAGACAGAAAAATCCTCCTTAGCACCTCTGAAACTCTCTGTGATCAGCTGCATTCACAGTTTCAACCTATAGACTGTGGGACTGAAAAGGCTTCACTAATGATTTCTACATCAGACCAAATGATGCCCTTGACAATAATGTAATCACGAGAACCCTCACTCACTTCCAGTTGTCACCATTGTGCCATAGGCTTGCATAGATCAGCCAACACAGTCCTCCAGACCTGTACTTATGTTTCAGTAATAAAAGCCCAAATGCAGAACGTTTTTTCTCCCTCTCCCCGCTCCCAAATGCTACTGATCGTCATATTACCATGGCAACCAACTCCTGCTGGCATGATCAAGAAAAAACCTGATTTGGGATTTTAATTAATTGCTTGGAAATGGAAATGTAACAGTGACTGGCAGTTCAACTAAGCACGTTTGCAAAGTGAATAAAAATAGAGTTTCTGAAATACTTGAAATTGTTTCTCTGGATATAACCACATTTTTTACGAGACACCTTAATTTATTCCACTTCATAAAATAAATCTGCCAAATGTACTAAGCCATTTTGTCAACACAAATCATTTTGGCAAATACTTTAATCCTTCTTCTTAACAAAATGTATTGTATTAAAAAAAAAAATCTAACCCATCAGTATAAACCCATAGGTTTCATCTGAACATATGCCTTTTTCACCAGTAGTTCATATTTATAAAAGGCTTTCATCTTGTCTTCACAAAAGAGGATGTGCTTCTTTCGATGCACGTGATCTCTCATTAACATTTATGGCAGTTACACCCCCATATTCAGCAGAGAATGCAATAGAAATGGCTTTCAGTTGATTTTTATGACTTCCGGTCTCCCTATTTTCAAAGAAAATAAAGTGGTCATTGTTTCCACATACCACCGCCCTCTTCTGGGTGCTGCCAGCACTGCTCAGGTGGGCATCATAGGTCCTGTGTTGCTCAGCCAAGAAACGGCTCAATTTCTCTCTTGATTTTTAGGAACAAGAAAATCAGTGAGATGTCCTTGTTGTCTCTATGCAGTTCTGATTGCCCATAGTTTTCAGCATCATTTAATGCTAAGTTTTTAGGTCTTGGAGTTTCATGTTATTCATTTTATATATATAGATATAAGTGGATAGGTATACTGCTTTTTTGTTTAAGAAATTAGGAGAGGTTGTGAAGGATTCAGAAGCCCTGCATCACACCTAAAACTAGAAGTAAACATCATCTGCATCAAGTCCTTCAGGTAGCTCCCTATCTTGAAAAGTTTGCCTGATGGAAAGCAACATATCATAAACATCATTGTAATGTAAGCATGGCATGGACACTTCCCAGTGACAGCACGATAATACAGTGCCACATGGAGACAAAAAATTCTACACCATTGCTCAAGGAACTCCTTATTCACAAGCAAGGGTTGGGTTGCCTGGGTGGAATCAGAAGCCTTCACTACCAACAGCTGCCTTACCTTCATCCTTTGAGATTTTAGCTTTCCATCTCATTTTATTTTTACAGACCAATGAAATCTCTGGCAATCAAAAGTAAGTGTGAGCAATTCTACGTCAACTTGCTTATTTTCATATATTTACTGATTTTCCTTTGAGCAGCTTTTGTCAGACTTCCAGATATAAAATACTCTGTAGCTCCCGCTGCCAGCTCAACAATTCACATCACAGGATCGTATCACTGACCCGGAAGATACTAAACTTCCTTACTCACTGGCTTAATTACATTGGAGAGGTGACTGTTCTTGACAGTTTTCACACATTCGCAATGTTGCTCTTTAGTGAACATTATTCGCTCAGCCCCTGAACAGTACTCCAATTCATGGTAGACAAGCTCAGTGAGCAGACAGTGGTACTGGATGATCTGAATTGAAGTTAATGAACTACCTTTAAAGATTACACATCACAGGGTTGGAAAAGGCCCTTGAGAGGCCATCTCATTGTCAGTCTTGGATAGTATTTCTTCACCATACCCCACTGCTTTTCCTTTCTCCCATGACATCTTTAAAATGTGGGTAATAGTTTCCATTACTGGAACATATTTTAGGAGCTAAGTATCATTAAGCTAGTAGAAATTGTGACACAAAATGAAAACACAAGAAATCTGGTGATTATCTTTCCAGCTCTCTATCATTTATTGGTATTTCTAAGGCAACTATCGCTGTGTTATCTAAGCACTGTAATATAATACAATCACTTGCAAGTTGTATCTAAGTACAGTGGGGTTTACTTATTAATAACATAGCACTTATCTTCAAAGTGCTTCGCAAACTAATTAATTCTCACAGCACCTTCTCCCTGTCAGGCAGGTAAGACAACTATTATTCCCATTATACATATCATTATGATTATTGCTTGAGGAAACAAGGTTAAGTTACTTATCCTATCTCCCAAAAGAGACAGAGAGTGTTAGAAAGAGCACCTGAGCTCAGATACTAGGGAGCACTCCTCATGCCTGGGCAACATCACTGGTAACATCATAATTATGTGCTTCATTAAACACTAGCATGGCAAAGCATGACGGGATTCTTTGTCTAAGATCAATTTTTTTTTTTAAAGGACCCTAACCAACCAGCCTGCTGCATTCTGTTGCATGAGTCATCCAGATTCATCAGGCTTGTGAAATGACTTACTGACTTGGCTGCTTCAATTTCACGTGCTTCATTATGTTGGCATTATTCCTCAGCCAAGCAATCGCTGCAGTCAAGTTTCTGCATTTTCAAGGCAAGGAAGACATACGGGAAGGGTATTTAACCACCATGGAAAAGAAAGAAATTACAATAATGGAGCCTACTTGTTGAACTATTCTGATTCCTTGATAGCGCAAAAGCATTTCTCCCTCATCAGATCATTTACAACTCTATCTCTCAAGTTTATCTGAAGATATTGACATTTGATGCCATGTGAATATGCATTTAAGAACTAATTCCACTCCTCCCAGCTCCAATGGCTAACTTGGATTTAGGATCATACCCAGAGATATTGCATAATCATTGGCAATAAATAATGACATTTCTCATATGAGGTAGTTAGAGGTGGTAAACAAAGATAAAGGCATAACTGTTGCCCAAGTGAAGGAGGTCTTATACTAATTAGCCTCATACTACAAGTAGCCTTATTAAGCTGTAGGATGGCCTATAAGCTACTTAAGCTCCCACTTGTGTAATGATGATACAGTGGGCAGAAATTCACCAGCTGCCTCCTTGTAGGAGAGTATATTCTCCAGGGTACCTGCCAACAAAAATATTATGCAGCAGGATTAAAAAGCATTTTAATTATTTGCTGAAGGTCAGCTTGACAGTGCAGCCATTAAGTATATACATACAGAGAGACATACATAAGTTTATTCCTATAGAATTAAAAACATGAGAAATTAGATATTGGCACACCTGTATTCTATAAGGATGAGGAGCGAACTTCAAAAGGTTGGTTTGAGTTTCAGAAAAACACTCCAAGCCTTTGAGGTAAAATTCATCTGCCCTGACTTGGACTTCTTAAAACTAAATAACTAAGTCTGAGCTCGTCACCTCAAGCTCCCTTCCTGGAGAGAAATGGGCACCACCAGAGTGTGATTCATCTTATCCCATCATAAGTGTCTGAGATAGATTGGATGACTCACTCCCCGGAGGTGCCCACTTGTCTCTGTTGACTCTGAACTGAGCTTAGCTCAGATTTAGACATTTAACTTTTTGATACATAACATTAGGCGAGATGAATCCCACTCATATCCTCTACTCAGACTTTCTTCACGCCCTTTCACAGTCAATTGGTGCTGTCAGGGAGTACAGAGAACAGACTCAATGAGTATTTGGGGTTTTTTTGCTGCTTTTCTCTCTAGGTAGGACAGAGTTTAAGAAATAAAGTGGTACAACAATAAGAAGAAAAAAATACATTTTTCCTCACAAGATTCAGGCAGAGCTTGTGACACTCTATGATTTAATAAAAGAGGGACTTGCTGGCAGAACATTCTGTACTAGAGATTTCTTTACTGAACCACAATATGCAGACCTCTGTTTTAGCAGGTGAGTAATGTCTTTGACTTCAGGAAGATCACACGGCCAGTGAAAGTTGAGTACATACATAAATGTTTTCAGGATCAGGCACATATAAATTAATTAGAATTGCGTATTTAAATACCTTTGTGGATCTTGGCCTTTGTTCATAACCTTCCTCAGCCGAGGCCTGAGTCTGTAACCTTCACAAAACAAGATACCAGACATACATTTTCCATTTGGAAGGGTGATGCTGAGGATAGAGGCGACAGGGAAGTAAGACAGGTTTACAGTTTTGACTGGACAGTGTGATCATGATTTTATTGGCAAGATTTTTAGATTGTTCCTGAGATACTGCTGTTTACGTAAAATTGCTGGAGACTATTTATTTCAGAAGAAGAAACAGTGGTAAGTATTTGCCAGGGGAGGTCTGAGCTTTGAAAGGAGATGAGAATACTCTTTGTATTTCGATACATTTATTTGCATAAATACATAGAAACTTGGGGGGGAGGGGCGGACCACAACAACTTTCAGCCTATTTCTACTCAGGTTGCTAAGTCACTTATGATTATGCTTTAATTGTAATAAACTTTAACTGTATAGAATCAACTTTGCATAGACTTTCATGTGACGACTATCTTTCTGTTCTGTGTTTGCACAGCACTTAGAACAAAAAAAATAATAAAAAGAGCACTGTTACCAAAAAAAAAAAACCTGTGGAAAAAATCTGTGATCTGTGGATCAATGGAAAGAAGAGAACCCAAAATAATTCACCCACCTTCATCTCATGGCAAACCTTTTTCTTCACATTTCAGGAGAATTAGTTCTTGCAAAGCGTCCGCCACTACTACTTTCTAATATCTCACTTTTAAAATGAGAACTTCGAGGTCAGTGGAAAGCAACAACGTGAAAGCAACCAATTCTTGTTAATGTAGCCTGGAACGGTGGGTGGGCCATGTCTCAGGTGAGAAACGGCAAGCTGCAAAGCAAATACCTGAGGTGACTTCTGCTTGTTTGAGTCTATTACCCTTAGGGCTGTGTTCTTTTGGCTAAGGATATCTGTTGATCTTACCTCTTAACAGTAATTATGTCAGACAGCTTTTTGGCTTTCAGTACTGCTCCATAGGTAACATAAATCATACAAATTATTACCACAATACTAAACTATAATTACCCACAGACCCTGACATGCCAAAAGGTGTATTAATTTGATAGTATAATAAATACTTTACTGCATGAAACTATAATTATTACTTCAAAATTGACACTTATACCAGCTTGATTTTTTTTTCCAGCAGTCAACTCAATTGTACATTGACCAATACCAGAAATGCTATTTATATTCAATAAGAGACATTAAAATGTAATTTTGTAGTATGTGGAAGGCTTTTCTTAAAGCAAAATGTCACTAGAATTAGTTTACTTTTTGGCAATTATATTTCTGTAAAGCAATAAACTACTCCGTAGTCCAAGAGGAAAAACATATCTGACAAATAGCCTAGGAAATGGGAACAATATCAACAAAACATTGTCAGTGGGGGAAATAATTTACAGATCAACATAAAAACCCCCTTTATTTATGTTGCTTCAAATGTTATTGGGAAAAATAGGTGACTGACACTGTAGGAGAAAATTCTCCTTTTTTGCATGGAAGGACTGACAAACCATATCTGTGGGAAAGACCGAGGTCCCGATTCTGCAGCTGCATGGGTGTGGACAACCCCTGGCACAGCTCCCAGGTTTGTTTCATTCAGTGACTGCCTAATGCAAAATACATAAACAAGTCTGGGAACAAAGGTTATAATCCAGACCTGCTCTTTCTTATCTAGATGGCCTAATTGGTATAAAATCAAGTCAGGATCCCATTTCCCATTTTCTTTACATATTTCTTCTTCTACGCTGTCAATATAAACTTCTGGGAAGTGAGTCTTATATGTACAAATCTTCTTAAGCTCAGGGGAGAAATGAACTAACTTCTTCCTCCTTTCAAATAACCATTTTAATTAATGGTTACTGTGCAGAAATCAGTCACCTCCATTGTGCTACACTAAATTGAGACTCACATGCTGAGTGTTTTTGTGGCAGTCTCTGTTTTAGTCATTATTGTTATTAGTATTTTTAAAAATGTAGATAATAATGGAAAACTTAATCAGTATTTGTTTCCAACTTTTCCTTAGCAAGATGAATGCCAGTGATTTTTCATGTTCTTCCCTCATTTTTTTCCCCTGCAAACTTTGGCTTGCAAAAGGAGAAAAAAAGCATCAAAGGAAAAGGGAGTATCATCAAATTTATTTCAAGTTTTCATTCCTGGGTGGTACCGCTATCATTTAACTTCACGTATTTACATTTAGATGTTTGAGTATGAACAAGTTGACATAGGCATACTGTCTATTCAAAGGACAACTGTAGGTATCTTTGGAAGAGGTAGCAGCTAAATCAGAGGATCTTTCTTCTGCAGGTACTTCCACTAGGAAAAACGGACACTACAATAATTAACTCTGCGTCAGAGCAAACTAGTCTCATCCAGAGTTTCTGTTTTTTTCCATTACTAAAGCAGAAATAAAGGGAGGGAGAGAACTGCTCAGAAGGAAGAAATTAAGAACGGGGAAGAAATGAAGGGTAAAAATAATAAAGTATTGATATTTAAAAACTGAAAACTTTTTAGTTTCTCTCCTTTGATTTAAAAAAAAAAGTTAATGCATTTGTTGAAAGAATTTAAAATATGCCTATTAAAGAGACTGTAATTTGTTTTAAAACACTTGAAAAAGGAATTAACAATAAAAAGTTTATAGAAAGAAGGATAGTATGGTGTCTAAAACATTTGCCAGTGAAGCAGAAAAGCTCACTTTAATACCCTTGTCTGCTACCAACTTATATTGAGATGGGATTTATTCTCTATCTACCTATTTATTCAACTTCTGCATAAACACTCCTAACAAAGAGAGTTCCTGGGTTCCCCCTAAGCGTCAGTGAGAAAGAATGTCTGTCGTGCAGCTTTTTCATTAGCTTTGGTAGTTGCTTTTCCACTGATCAAATGGAATCGGGCAAATAGGTCAATGAAACTGCTTGGCAAGCACTCTTCATCTGACCTACTACATGTATTATACAAGGCTGTATTGACATGGTTCTCCTCAATCATCTATTAGGAATGTATTAACAGTTTTGGTAGGGCTTCTGGTGCCTTTCATCCTGGTGAGACAAGGAGTGAACCATGTCTCCAGTACGGAGAGAGCAGGAAGAGGAGCTTTCCACAAAATCATCATTATTTTCAGTGAAACATGAGAAATATGACTATATTGATGCTCAGATCTGGGTAGAATTATGGGCCAAAACTGAAAATATATGAGAAAGAAAAAAATGTAAAAATCGTCCAAGGTCAGTGAGAATTTGGTGCAGAAGGTGTGAAACAAGTTGTTCAAATGTATTGCCTAACTTGGGAAAAAATTAAGACTTAAATCTGGAAGTATGAAGACTACCTTAGCTTATTATAGAATAGCTACTGCACACTGTCCAACAGGAGCCTAGAGGTGAATTCTAATAATTTTTCAAATTGTAGGGTAGATTGAAATGCCTTTTTAAGTGAAATTTTTGTTCCTTCTACTTATAGATATCCTTGATCTCAGCAAATTACTTGTTTAAATGCACATACTGACAGTAAATATGATAAGTTACAGAAAGTCTTAACCTATTTACCTATCTGTCTTAGGTTTTTCCTATGTAAATGATTATGGCTATCATTTTGATTTATCATGTCGATTGATGGATATAACAGCTAACAGACAGAGTTGGAATTTCCTTTTCTTCTTACAGTACGTTCGGAGAAGAAGGGAAGAGAATAAAAATGTAGTTGTGATTATTTAAATCTTTCCTTTTAATAATGTGGTAGACAGTCAGTGATGAAGATGTGATTCATTACTTGCCTATAACGTTAATTATATACTATTAGCTGTTTCAAAGTATGATAGCTGGCAATTGGTGATATGATTCATAAAGTGCTATTGTTACGCAAATCTGCGAATCTGTTTGATTTAGGTTAAAAGAAAGGGCGATAGGTCATAAGAAGTTTAAAAAAAAGAGAGAGAGAATAAAGAAAAGACACTGACATAATTTGCGGTTCTATTTTTATATGAACAACAAGGTTTATAGTGAAGAGCTGTTGGATACAGTTTCGGTGAGCAAGGATTTTGCAGAGAGATTAGATCAGTTACAAATTGCTAAATCTGATGACTTAGATAAAAATTTAACCAGAGGCTTTGAAAGAGGTAGAACATGTTTCTGTGGAGAAGTGATTGCCCCGTACTTCTGAGATAGAGCTAATCACAGAAGGCCACACTGACTATACCCGCAGTAAAAACTGAACAGGGAAGAAATTTGAGAGAAGAGATAGTTTTTCTGCTGTAGCGGACTGCAAAATACACTTCACTTTGCACTTTGCAAATGCACTTTACGATTTGGGGAACCCTGAGAAGCCAGTCCCACAAGTGTACTGCATGTGCTTTCTTTCAACATTGATGTATCATCAGATCTGTGTTACCATCTGACTAAATTGAACAAAACAATTATTTCATCCTCCGCAGTCTTTGTAAGATTCAAAAACCTTTTCCCATTTCCTCAAAAAAAACCCCACCAACTTTAACTAACCATTTACAAAACCCAAACATATTTTGTCCAGAGATAGCAAATATTCTCAGTGTTAAACATTCATTCCAGGCTGCTTCGTATCTGCATTTTATCTGAGCTAGCAAGGGGAATTGAACCTTCATCTTCCTTGCTCTAGCAAGCAGCAACTTGTTCAGAGTGGACCTTGTTCTTTCACTCCTGTAAGTCAAACATGTGTTATAGATCTGAGCTTCTGTTTCCCAATAAGGGCAGTGCCCATACAGGCCCATCTCACAAAGAGATTTCAATTTTTAGAAGTACTACCTGAGTAGAAACATTGGTTTAAAATTAACCAACTTTAAAAAAATATTTCAAAAATTAATTTTGATATCCTTTTAACTCCTAGGGGAAGGAGTTAAGATTGAAGTCATATCAACTTGTTCTCGAAGGGGTTTGTGTCTTCTCCCAGATAACACTCCAAAGGAGTAACATAAATGCCATCTACCACACAGTCCCCTCTTTCATTTCCTCATGTACTCAGCTCTTCTGTGCAGTGATGACCCTTATCCCAATCCATTCAGAGAAAGAAAGAGAAGTGCTGTGTTTTCAGAACTTCAATTGCATTAAAATACTTGACCCAGAAATACTTCACGGAAAACTTGAAGATCATTTGCTGCTATGCCTTATTTCTTAAGGCAATGGTTTTGTGGGACAAAGATAGACCTGGGAGCTAGGAATTCCTGAGTACTGTCTCCAGCACTGTCTTGACTGTCTATTGCCTACATATCACAGTGATTGGGTGATCTATTTATAAAACATAGATTAGATTAGCTCAAACAAGATTAAATTAGATAGAACAAGTCACTTAAACTCTCACTATTCCCTCATCTGTAAACCAGAGATATCTATATTTACCTATTACATGTGGTGATTGGGAGGATTACTTAATCTCTCTAAAGACTTATTACTACTCTGGAACACAGGAAACAAGTCCCGATAAAGAAACAAGTTTGTGAATCAGCTAAGGTGGAGTAAAGGTACCAAAGCAATTCTGCTGATCCGATAGTTAAGCATTCTTGATAAAGGCTTTGAGATAGCTTCATCTTACATTGGGCATCTAAAAATGCAATGTTTAATATAAGATTGTTGTCTAAATTCCCCCTGTAGTCCAAATGTATGTAGACAGACATCGTGCATTAAATGAGTCAATTACCTCATGATTCTGGGATGAATCACCTTACGGATTCTCTTCGTTAGCTGTAGAGGGAGCCTAGACAACTAGACAAGATGTTTTTAGATAACATTATGTGAGATCAAACTGAAGGATTTAGTAACTCACTTGAAAGATGACAGCCAGATGTCATGTTCTACGGCACTGCAGCAGAGTAAAATAATAACCAATGCCACTCAACTCCATAATGCTTGTCACCACATTTCTGCACCCTAAAAATTTGCCATCCCTTTTGAACAATCAATGATTGTTTTGGGAAAAGTCATTTGAACTTTTTGTTATTTAAGATACAAGAAAGTATCACAATATTACCAAGTATCACAGCAAGGTTAAGTATTTTGTACAAAGAGCCCCTGTATATGGGGGCAGAGGGAACAGAGAGGAAGGACTTAGGGTAAATTTGTGTTTCCTAGTGATCTGTTATTTTTGTACGGGCAGGACTTGCCTCTGGAAGAAGTCACTCCATTTTCAAGTCTTTAGCACAACAGGTCATTAGGACTCGCTCATCCTCCTGGAATTTCTTTGTCGCTCCATGATGTAGTGAAGGTCTTCCTATACCACTTTCCTGCCCAGCTCTTCTCTTCTGAAGACTTACGCCCCCTTCCCTCCTCAGAGAAAAACTCCATTTTGTTCCAGGGTTAACCTAAGAGCAGAAGATCTTCCTTCCACTAGGAGGAAGAAGGAACATCTCCCACTTTGGTTCCTGCTCTAAAAGAGAGGTCACACAGTAACGGAAGGGCATAGGAAGGAACATGGAGGATGTGAGGCTGTGGTGGGGAAAGACCTGAGTGGGGCTGGGACGAGCCTTGTTGCACAGGTTGAGTCAGAGTTGGGTGCAGGTTACTGTCATGTATACTATAATTATGCCAGTGCCTGGTTGCTTGTGTAGAGTTTGGTGTCACACGCGTGTAGACCTGCAGTATGGTCATGGTGCCGCTACATTACACAGCCCCAGTTTTGCTTAAAAGAAGATATTTCTCTTCCACAAGACGTTAACAAAAGCTGATCAAGTAACACACGTTTTGCATGAATGTTGGAGGTGAGAAGTGAGAAATACCTTCTTAACACTACAAGAGCGGGGTTGGAAGTAAACAGTGAAAATAAGCAGGTGGAAACAAGCTGACTTAACACTCTTTAACAAGGCTCAGCTGCAAAAAAGCTTTTAGGTTAGATCTAAAGCTTTTCTGAGTCAAGAGGAAAGCTGCTACTGATGTAAATCAAAATACGTTGGTTAAAATTATTGGAAAGGAAACTTCCTTATGAAGGAAAAAAAAACAATGCAAAAAGCCTACGAATGCATATTTATGCAGTGAGAAGTTTAAAAACTATTATTTCTTCTTAAGAACAATGACAAAAAGAGCAATAGGATTGAGCAGACTTTCAGAAGTTTTTGAAGCCAAAACATAGTTGGCCTTCAATTTGTTATAATCTTAGAATAGGGGAGAAAAAAAGTTTTTTTAATCCTAAACTATCATTGTGTTTTTCTTAGAAAAAGGAAAACTATTTCAGATAAAATAGAAAACACCCTGAAAAGCTATCTGGAACTTGAAATTAATCCAGACTACCTGTGAGTAAGATCTGCAAGGAAGGGTCTGCCTTCACTTGTGTCTTGTACTGAACTAAGCATGCTGTCAGCACTTAATAAATAATGTTAATAGTAATACTTTTCACACACCTCTTCATTTCTTAGTGCTGGCTGAGACTGGAAAAAGCAGAGCATTTACAAATGGAAACAGAGAGCACTAAAAATTACATTTTAAAACCAAAACCAAAACAAAACCAAACAAATCGAGGCTGTGCTGAAGTTTTCAGTCCTTCAGTCCAACTTTGAAAACTCATTAGGGGTAGATAATTCAGATAAGGTATGAATCCAGATGTTTCTGTGTTTATCTTCAGCAACGTTAAGTCCAAAATTTCACTAAAAAAATGGCTAGGCTTCTAAATCTGAAATTAAACATGTAAAAAAATGCCTTGATGGGTAAGAGCATGAACACATGCAGCTTTTCTTGACCTTAATGAGATGTTCAAGGTACTTAACACTTTTGAAAGTCAGGCCACAATTCAGCAAAGCATTTCAACATGTGTTTAACATTAAACACATATTTAATCAGATTAAAGCAGATACTTAAGCACATTCCTGAACCAGGATCAATTCAAACATGTGCTTACGATCTTTGCTAAATAAGGTTCTAACTTAAGTTTCTAAATAAGGGTTTGGGAGACTAAATTTAGGTTTTGATTTTATAAAATCTTCAGTCTGTTTTGTATGAAATAAAAATTTAAGTGAAAGGGAAAACACTTAATACTTTTATTTATTTTGCTAAGCACATTAATCAGTGCTTGACACCAACCAGGCAATTAAAAATGTGAATGACTTAAGGAAAAGTAAAAATATGCATAGTTGAAAAATATGGATCTTTCATGTGCCACCCAATATTAATTCCTTAGAAGTGCTTTATGTCAGATATTTTGAGCCAATATTATACAAAATTAGAGCTGTAAGTGAAATTTCACTGTATTTTCTCTTATTTTATCCATAGTATTTCTAATACTGGCACAAGAAACAAAAAAATTTTTTTTTCTCTCTCTTTCTTTAATTTTTCTTCTTCTGGTTATTATTTCCCTTTAATTTATCTTTTTCTTTACTTATATTTTCTTGTTCTTGTAACAGAACAAGCTACATTCTGTCCCTTTCTGTTAACACCCCTGCATACATTCGAGTTTCCATCAACCGCCCATCAATCTACAGGTTATGCAATTACATGTGTTAAGACAAAAGCAGTGTTGAATGCCACCATTTTGATTAGGCTAATAGTGACTCATTGGGACAGCAGCAATTCAGAGTGTGCCTATACGCACATTTGCATGGACGTAAGTCAGCCAAAGCAGTATACAGACACATAAATAAGATTGAACAAGAAGGGAGAATTTGCAGTTTGTTAGCTGTTAGACACACACTATCAGGTTGGATGGTAACAGCCCCCACTCCATCCTCTCTGACATTCCTGCAAGGTAGAGGCCTGCAGTCCAAGCTATAGGATAGTCCTTGCCCAAATATCTCCCCTCTTTCTCCAGTTTCCATTGAACACATACCAAGTCCTGACTGCTTCACAGTATTTAATATGTTTGTTTTCACCCTATGTTGAAATGGGCAGTAATTGGAAGTAGGTTATCTCCTGATGAAAATTAAAGTTTTTGGAGAGGAGGTGCTGAGGGCTAAGTGCACTAGCAGGTACTGCTTAATCATTTGGAAGCTGTAAATTCATTTTCTAGCTTATGCCATGATAACTTGCATGCACATTCATAGCCCTGGTTAAACTAGAATAAATCCCTATGTGGACACACTAATTTCAGTTTTAGAATGGTTTATCTCAGTTTATCGTAAACTTGTCCTGAATCAGCTTATGCTGAACTGAAATAAGCTTATTTTAAAATTGAAATAAAGGGATTAGGATAAATTAAATTGGTGTAAAATCACACCTTTATTTAAGCCAATACAACTCTCTATGTAGATAAAACCCTAGGTCATGTGTGGGTTTTAAAAGTGAGTGTTAGAGAAAATAGAAAAAGACAATGAATGGGGTAAATATTTCTGATCCCTGTTGAGAAGATATTCATAACAACAAAGAGTTAAAAATAATGCAATTTGAAAAGAACTATTTAAAAATTACCTAATCTTCATGGTTCAGAGCCTTTCCCATTCAGCCACATTAGACAGCAAGACCCTGCAGGCACTTAATAATACTTTTATATAGTAGCACTTTATATCTTCACTATGCTGTAAAAGTATTAACTAGTTAATCTTCACAACAACTATCTGAGGTTGAGAAGGAAGGACTGATATCCCTTTCTTAAAGACAGAGAAGATGAAATACCAGGCATGTCAAGGGCCCCCATTCCTGAGCATTATGTGCTTTGCTTTGCAAGTGAGAAGGCCTCTGACACCAGATACGATGGGATGAAGTTGGGCACCTAGAGCTGGAGCCTCCTTCCCTCCCATATGACAGGCTGCCATTGAAAATTTGACTTCAGGAGATATATTTTGCAGACTCCAATCCAGCAAGTTCCTTAAGCATATGCTTAACATGAAGTGCAAACAGCACGGCGAAGCCAACGGTATCCTGTGAAAAATATGTATGTGGTTCAGTGCTTTAGTGGCTTAAGCCCAGAGGGATAGATTTCTAAAGAGGCCTAAGTGCCTGAGACACACTGGGGAGGTGACAAGTCAAAATTCCAGACTCCTGGGCCTTGATTTGCAGAGTCTGACTAGAAAATCAGAAGTACCTCATTTACATTTTAGTTCATAGAATTTAGACCCTATAGACTCACATGGAGAGGAGTAAGTATTCACTGAGGTACCAGTCCCCTAGGAAGGCCAGGCCCAGTAAGGCAGTAAAGATGTTCTTAATCACCTTAAGGGATCCTGTGCTGATCCATCTGCTGGTGCAAATTAGTCACTTGGCCTGCCTCACAGTCTCTGAAATACGCAGGGTCTCATAAAATGTTGAATTTTCTTAAGCTAGTGGATGGCATTTGGAATCATAAAATCATTTAGGTTTTAAAAGACCTTGAAGATCATCAAGTCCAACTGTTAACCTAGCACTGACAAGTCTACCACTAAACCACATTCCTGAGTACCACATCTACACATCTTTTAAATACTTCCAGGGGTGGTGACTCAGCCACTTCTCTGGGCAGTGTGCTCCAATACTTCATAATGCTTTTGGTGAAGAAATTTTTCCTAATATCCAATCTAAACCTCTCCTGGCACAACTTGAGGCCATTTCCTCTGCTCCTATTGCTTGTTACTTTGGAGAAGACACCAACCCCCACCTCACTACAACCTCATTTCAGGTAGTTGTAGAGGGCAATAAGGTCTCCCCTCAGCCTCCTTTTCTCCAGGCTAAACAACCACAGTTCCCTCAGCCACTCCTCATAAGACTTGTGCTCAAGACCCTTCGCTAGCTTTGTTGCCCTTCTTTGGATGCATTCCAGCACCTCAGTGTCTTTCTTGTAGTGAGGGGCCCAAAACTGAACACAGTATTCGAGATGCGGCCTCACCGGTGCAGAGAACAGACAGAGAACAACTTCCCTAGTCCTGCTGGCCATATTGTTTCTGATACAAGGCAGGATGCTGCTGGCCTTCTTGGCCACCTGGGCACACTGCTGGCTCATATTTATCCAGCTGTCTACCAGTACTCCCTGGTCCTTTTCTGTCGGACATCTTTCTAACCACTCTTCCCCAAGTCTACTGCATTGCATGAGGTTATTATGACCCAAGTGCAGGACCCGACAATTTCTTCATTTCTGTATCAGTTTCCCCAAGCTCCCTGGAAGGNACACATCTTTTAAATACTTCCAGGGGTGGTGACTCAGCCACTTCTCTGGGCAGTGTGCTCCAATACTTCATAATGCTTTTGGTGAAGAAATTTTTCCTAATATCCAATCTAAACCTCTCCTGGCACAACTTGAGGCCATTTCCTCTGCTCCTATTGCTTGTTACTTTGGAGAAGACACCAACCCCCACCTCACTACAACCTCATTTCAGGTAGTTGTAGAGGGCAATAAGGTCTCCCCTCAGCCTCCTTTTCTCCAGGCTAAACAACCACAGTTCCCTCAGCCACTCCTCATAAGACTTGTGCTCAAGACCCTTCGCTAGCTTTGTTGCCCTTCTTTGGATGCATTCCAGCACCTCAGTGTCTTTCTTGTAGTGAGGGGCCCAAAACTGAACACAGTATTCGAGATGCGGCCTCACCGGTGCAGAGAACAGACAGAGAACAACTTCCCTAGTCCTGCTGGCCATATTGTTTCTGATACAAGGCAGGATGCTGCTGGCCTTCTTGGCCACCTGGGCACACTGCTGGCTCATATTTATCCAGCTGTCTACCAGTACTCCCTGGTCCTTTTCTGTCGGACATCTTTCTAACCACTCTTCCCCAAGTCTACTGCATTGCATGAGGTTATTATGACCCAAGTGCAGGACCCGACAATTTCTTCATTTCTGTATCAGTTTCCCCAAGCTCCCTGGAAGGGCTCATTTCCCTGTTTGTGTTTCATTTAAGGGAATGGGGCATTCTCATCACCAGACTGCATCTCTCTCAAACTTTAACAGATGATGCCTCACAACCACACCTTCATGAGGTTCCCTTAGCTCAGCTTTAAAACTAGGCAAATTGAATCTCTCAGCTGTTATGACAGATATACCTCACTGGCCTTTGGTCTTCTAAATGTTAAGTCAAAACTACTGGGTTATGGTTCCTTTCTTGTCCCTCAAGACACATGGCACCTGCAAGACAATCAAGCCCAATTGAACTCACTGTCCAGATAGCCAGCAAGGCGCTAGCTATCTCTATCACTTTCTCTCACCTATAGAGCCAAGGTGCTGCCTGTCTCTATCACTTTCTCTCACCTACATAGCCACTTTAGATAACTAGTTTAGACTAAACATCCAAGTTTAAGATAGCTAAAATTTGATCTGGAAAATGTGGGTGTGAGATATGTATGATTCTGCGTTATAGGAGGCTAAAGAAATAGTTCCTGATAAATTGATATGGTGCTTTCTGATGTTGCTTCTGGTGAGGGTAAATGTTTATGTGGTTAAGTAGTTCAGTGTCAGTTGGAGTAGGACTGATGTTAAGCCTTGCTCTTCTTGGAAATAGGAACGTATCCAAATTGTATCACACAACATCAGTTTAATCTTGGTATATTTTTCCAGTTATTGCTCTGTGAACTTCTTCCCTAGTATTTTAAAACACATTTCAGATACCACGTCCACCTTTTTAGTATGTTTAATGCAACAGGAACATCTTGTCTAGTGTTGCAAAGGTGTTTGAGAAGGAGAGCTCTGGTCACGTTCTAGCATGCCAAGTTGAGATTTTGGATGGCACTAACAAGCGTTGCAACATTTATTAATTCATTACTTGGGAAATTGTCTTACCCAATTTCTTCAGGCAGCACCTCACTCATTGCTACACGTTTGGAGAATAAGTTAAAAATGCCTCATGTTATTTCAAAGTCTTAGTCACTGTTGTTTGGGTGTGGACTCTCCTTAGCCTGGACTTCAGAAATTGAAAATAAATGAGAGGTGGAGGTACAGAAGTTATTCTCATCAAAAAACAGGGGGAAATGAAGAAGTAGAAAGATGAACCCTCAAGTAATTAAAAAAAAAAAAAGCTGTCTCCTAATTCAGAGGATATGCAAGAACTGTGTTGGATACTGAAATTTCTGGATATGTGATATCTTGGGAGTCCAAAGTCGTTATTAAAATGTTAAACAATACAGTGCACATGATATCTGAGATACATCATATCGTATAATCTGATATGCCTCAGTTTTTTGGCATTCTTTTTAATGTAGACCTTAGGTGCTGTGGAGATAGATGCCAACAGAAAATATATAGGTAGATAATAAGGTAAACTAGGCCTCCAAAGTGAAGGAGAGAATTTTATTTTTCTGATGCTCGTCTGATGTGTCTTCTTTTACCAGGGTCCAACAGATCTAGGAACATTTCATCCAAGCAACTACCTCTTCTTGAAGAGTTGCAAACATTTTTGATGTTTCACAGTCTTGACTCACAAATAGCAATGTCTTAGTTTAGGACAAATATAATGGTTTCCGCCATTCTTCTCTCCTCTGCATATTTCCCTGAGGGTATCCCCCATGGACCAGTCACTCATTCTCCACTGCAGTTTACTGCAGAGCATATTAACCTAAACCTGCAACACCTTCATGATCTTTTAATAAGCCAGGCCATAAACACTGTCTCTGTAAGATTGCTGATGACCGTGAAAAAAAGAGACATATGGACAGATACAAACAGGACCCACTGCAGCTGTTCCAAGTGATACTCACCTGTAAAGTCCAAGTCCTCCTTGTCCCCACCCTGGCTTTTAGACTCCAGAGGACTGACACTGCTTAGTGTGACCGCAGCTATGACACTCAGTGTAAAAATAGCCAAGGCAAACTTAACAACCTGAATTGCACAAAATATCAGACTCTTGTTCTCAGTTTTCCTTTGTTTCTTACGTTTGATGAATCTATATTTTTTCTATGTGATTTCACAATATCAATAAGAATTTGGGTGTCTGTTAGCAAACTAAATTGAGTACATGCAGAAATATATTCTAGCAGTAAAAAGAACCTTAACAGGTAAAAATATAAAAATAATTAAATTGACTTTCTATAGCCAAAAAATGAAGTACGTAAATTGCAAAGCTAGACTTAGTCTAGGTTAGGCTCTATTAAAAGTAAATGAAAAAAATTACAGACATTGATAACTTAACATGAAGTCAAAAACACTGCTGAAAGAATCCTGTAATGGAGTATAGTTAATTCTTTTCAATTCTTTTTCATGGTTCTTAAGGATAGATCCAAATAAATATTAAACCAACAAGAGATTTATTGCTTCCTTGGAAAATCAATATGCCCTGAATCAATGTTAACACGAACTCTGGACATTCTCTGTGTTTTCTTTCCGGGGAAATTTTTTGTAAGTCTGATTATATCTTCAGGGATTTTGATCACATCTCATGAAAAACTGTATTTAGCATTGTGCCAGCTAATTGTGATTAATACATGGATTTAACTAGGTTTGAGGCTGGTGAGATCTGAGAACATTCTTAAGCAAGGTGGAGAATCGAGAGCTAAGATTTGAATGCATCTGAGCTTGGCCTAAACTGACTTGAAGTCACAGTCAACATTGTGCAAGTGACTCAGACTTCACCAGCATGTTAAACACAGCCAAAATTTGTAATGGAGACTGCCCCACCTGCCCAACCTTTGCTAGTATTGCAGATAATTATATACCATCAATATTACCACCCTTCTTTTCTGGTATCTCCCTTTTCATCTGCTCTTTGTCTGTTGCCATCACTAATAGAAATTTTGCTTAGAAGCTATTGGAATGTAGGCTGGGTTTGTGTTGAATTCCTCAGCATTTCATACAAGGCTGGCATAAGTTTTTAAGTTGTTTGGACCAAAAGTCAGGAGATTTGGGCAAAATTTCCCTTTGTACTACCTGCCTGACTGAAGTGTGCTGCTAACATTAAGTCTGATTTTGGTGTTGTTTGGTTGTAATTTTTTTTCTCAAAAACTCTACAGTCTTCTGTCAGAGGTCTGTTTAGCAAAAAAACTCATTAGATGTTATTCAACTCCAGATTCAGACATCTAATTTTAGGGGTATGATTATGTATAGACTTGACTCAGTTGCCCACACAGGCATTTAGTGCCATTTAAGGCATCATGGTATATCTGAGACATGCTTAATTGATAGACACATCTGAATGGAGACACCTAACATGGATATCTGAGCCTGGAATCAAGATATTCTTCATTTGGCCTTGTTTCTGCTGCTTAAATAAAAATGTCTTGAGATTAGCAAAGGTATCCCACCTGATACCCCACTCCAGCTGATATGTCATTCCCACAGATCCATTCATGTATCTGCCTTTCAGCTGCCATCCACCTTGAATACCCTAGAGCATCTCAAATAGCAGTAGACACCTGAGTCTGGGCAAAAGAACTGTCTCCCTTCTGTCTTGAAGGCTCAACTTGCTCACTACAACTTTCCTGTCTCTGTGCCTGCCCTATCTTTTCCATATGGGCTATCAGCCTATACAACATCAGGCCTTGTTTCTATACCACAAGGCTGGGCAGCTTCACAGACCCTAGGTAAGAGTGATGTAGCCCATAGGTTTTTTAATCATGCTGCAGGTGAGTAATTTACAAATTAGCTTCAGTGGGAAGAGGCTGGATCTTTGATTCTGGTTATCAGAGGTGATGTGTTGCAACCCTGCAAGCCTGATGAGGTTCCTGCAATAATCTCGCTGTTGTATCTTGTTATACAGAAATCAGTCATGTTTAGGAACAGATTTATTTGCAAGTTGAGTGAATAAGAAGGAAGGGGGAACTGTGAGATATTTAGATTTCTAACTGACATCTCTTACTCGCCCACCACAACACTGATCCCATTCAAGTTCCTAATCTAGTGCTGCTCCAAAGCTTCCAATCCCCTCAGAAAGATGCAGGGAGACAGGAGAAAGCTCCTTATACAGCAAACGCAAAGGATCTGTTGGGGAAACTGGAGTTGGAGGCTCAACCTCCCTCCAGCTGATACCTTGGTCAACTGTTCCCCACCTGAAAATTCTCTCCTTCTCAAGGGCTGTTTTCTGTTTGTGAGCCATGCCAAATGAGTTCAGGGTTAAAAAACCAGTTATGAAACAGTTATTGGCAAGAACTGGAACTAAATAGGAAAAATTTCAGTTGCAGCCAATTACAAACTAGAATGGAATTGAAAAATCCTTTGCTAAACTTTCTGGAGAAGGGTTTATCTCTTACCACTGAAATGTAAAGTCATGCAACAGTTGGCCTTCCAGGTGTGTACACGTTACAAGTAATGCTAAAAATAAGATGAAAGATGATGTTCATATTGATGATGACAATATAATAATAATACTAATAGTAATACTACTACTACTAATAACAATAACAACAACACATTATTTTTTTAAAAGATCCACTACCTGAAAGTACAGAGCACGACAATCAAGTATCATTTTTCTTTTTAAATGTAATTCAACATTATTATAATTACTATTGACTTTTTGGTTATCCATCAGCACATGGTGGGTGGAAATAACTCGGGGTGTGACTGATAGAGGTAAATGTTCTTTTTTATTTTTTTCTGCTGCTAAATTTCTTGATGTGTATTCTTTTCCACGCAGATGGTACCTTTGGCAATAGCCTGCCTGGCAGGATTTCAGGGCACCATTAATCTATCAAAGCAATGCTAATGAAGTTGGACTCTTAACAGTTTACTCACCATCTGCTTCTAACCGTCATCCTTCTCTGTGCTGTCCCTAATGCTTCCCTCATGGAGGATGGGAACTCTGAACAGCACTGATTAATGTTCTTAGCCTGGTGCAGCTACTGACATCCTGTAACACTTGTTGAAAAACAGTGTTAAAAAGTCAAAGCCACAGCCCCTGAAATACTTTGCAGAAGCCAAAGGTAATGTTTTAGACCCTAATTGCCTAATTTTGCTTAACCCTGTAGACACTTAGGTTTCCATCACTTTTCTCTAGACTATTTACTTAACAAAAGTTATTAAATTCAGAATAATCGTTCAGAGTTTGTCATTTGCATTAAATGTTCCTGGGTTTATTGCAAGCCTGAAAAAAGTTTTGGGGCTTGTTTACCTAAACCACTTACCTGTTTTTTCCCAGAGATATCAGTTATTCTAAATAAAGATATTGACTGTCCACAAACTTCATCTCACATCATTATATCCCTAGACCAGCAGAGTTACCACAGCTACCATTCTTCCAGTAAAATCCCTTACATTTCAGCAGCAACCTCATATTGCCAAGGTGTTCCACACCTATTCTCATTCCACTGTGGATTGGACTTGCAAACTAGGTGGTTTCCCTGCCTATCATCTGGCCCGCAGGACCTAAGCCAGAAACATTCTCAGAGCACAGAAACGCATCCAAGAAAATGAGATTTATAACCCTATCACTGACTCCTTTTTATTCAAAAGTCTCATGGCTTCACCTGGAACGGGGCAGTCCCAGGTGCAAATTTCTCTTGTTCCTGAGGGGATTTGAAACCACATCTCTATTTCTCTACCTCCCAGGAGAATATCCTAATCACCAAGAGATAGTCCAGGAGATTGTGGGTCTCACAATCATTTCCAGTGAATCTGTTCCACTTTAATTAAATATTAATTGTGCTTATGAATGAGATAATAACTCTAGACATAGGCAGAATGGGAAAACTTGAGTTCTAATCCCATATCTAACAGATATGCTCAGTGTGATGCACTGGGTTTGTGAAACTAATTTTTGGATATGCATGCCTTACTCTGTGAGTTTGCCTAGGGAGAATATAGACTCCCTTTGAATCTGCATATGCCAGTCAGCAGCCAAAGTTAGACACTGCAGCAATGAGCACTGTAGTGTCCTAGTCTTTCTGCATCTCCAGTGGCTAATACATCACTACCTGAATTATTTCCTTTTAATTAGAAAAAGGAAACAATAACAACTTCCCAATGTCGTAATTGTAGATACATGGTGATTTATTAATAACCATTGCTGCATATGGGCTAGGCAACTTAGGACAGTGAGTAAAACCATTAATTATAACTGCTGCAACATTTATAAGACTATTCAATGACAGTGACAAATTCAGCATTGCAATTTATGTGATTATCAATAAAATGGTGAGAAAAATGGTAGAATTCTGAGCCTAACTAATTGTCACCATCAGAACAGAACAAAGCAAGCGCTTGGCAATGAGTAGTGGAAACATTTGAGGCACAGAAAAAATAATTATAATGAAACATAGATTAGGAAAGAAAGAAGATAAACAAACATGAGGGATGTGATAGAGATCATGAAATTGGTTGTTCCCAATTACCCCGTTTCATATTACAAGAATAACGAAGCATCCTATGGAACTTCATGGCAAGACATTCAGAAGGATAAAAGGGAAGACATTTTTTCACAATGGATAATTGACCTGTGGAACTGATTGCCACATGATAGCTGCAAGTCCAAGAGCTTAGCAGGTTTTAAAAAGGATTAAACATGTATAGGGATAATTAGTTCATCCATTATTAAACAAGATAAGTTTTATTAGTCACTAGTTACATTAAACAAGATAAAGCAAAGACCTTGTAGGAAACTTTAATTCTTACCCAGTAATAAATTCCCAAATCTCAACTTCCAATAACATTTTTTAAAAATAAATATTTTTCTATTCCTCTTTCATGGAAAAATTTGAATTTTAGTTCAAAAAAAGTCAGTATGCCTCTACCTTCTCCTGTCTAATATAGCTAGCAAATAATGTGACTTCATCTTGTCTGAAAGATGGATTAGCACTGACATGTCCTGGATAATAATTGGTATCCGCACTGAAGCAACTCCTGTAAGATGAAATGCATATCAAGTTTTTTCTAAAGAAAAGCACACAGGAAAACTCAGACATTTTCTAAAAATGTTCGTAACTGAGATGAATGTAAGTTTCTGGAAGACATTCTGCTCTAAGAAAATCACATCCTATATACTTTTAGAATGGTTGGATGTCTTGCATTCTAGAGTGACAGTGCTCATCTGAGGACTCCACCTATGTGCAATCAACAACTTTTCTTTCTTACTCATTTCAAAAATATTCCTTTTTGTTGGCCCAGGTTCCATCCTACACTTGAAATTTACCAGAAACATCTACAACAAGTATTCCTTCTTAGCTTCTAGACAATAGTGGAGAGAGTTACAATGTCCAGATGGCAGTTTGAGGAACCATAGGATCAGAGAGAAGTTTAGGTCAGAAAGGACTTTTGGAGGTCTTCAGGTCACGGCAGAGCTAACAGTAAAGTTAGATCAGGCTTTGTAGACCTTTTTGACATCTAAATCCCTCTATGAAAGCATGGGTCTCTCTCTTCCTTTAGAAAGGTGTGGTGACAACAGAAAGAACCCAAAAGAAGCCTAAATGAACACCTCATTGTAAATGGGGTGAATCCTGGCCACTGCATTAAAATTCTCAGATTTGCTGCTTCTCTCCCTCATATCATATCCTTTCCACACTCCTTGCTCATACATCCAAATCGATCATTAGCCCCTCAACTATCAATTCCCAGTAGTTACAGCAAAAGAAGTGCCATGTCCTGAAATGGCTACCATCTATGATACCCTTGCTCTGTCCCCTGCTAATTCTGCAAATATATTTCAACTCATTCCTAAAATACGTATTTTGCCTTGTCTTTCTTGTCTCTCTCCCTGGTACTCAGTTGCAATTTTCCATCCTTTTGTCTGACCCTCTCTATTGTTCATAGCTGTGGTATGTCACTGAAATACGCAAAACAGGTTTGGAAACAACCCGTACCAAAGATGTTCCTAGCAAGATGTATGGTAGTGTTGAGAAATCATGTTTTCTTTGGTGCTTTTCCTAGCAAAGGAACATTTTTTCACAATTTTTCACCTAGGCAATACCTTGATCAGAGCTCCGTGCTAGAGCAGTTAGATTGCTAGTCTGCTTAAATCTAACACAAGTATCTCAACACCACACTTGCAACTAAAGTGTAGACATACCTTATACACATTTCTTGATGGCAATCCTGTCAACCATTAATGCAAAAAAACCCCAGAATCCAGTTCCAAGAACGCGTGAGATAGATTGACATCAAATTATTTCCTTCATTTGACTTTTGATTATTGCGCCCTTAGGGGTATTCAGGTACAGGCACATCATTAAGCTTCATTTCATTTGTCCTGTATTGATTTTTTTATGGTAGTCAAGTATGCAAGAGATTATTGGAGCACTGCATGTTTTTGAATGTATTTATCTTCACATCACTCCTATGAGAAAATCAAGTATGTTCTCATTCCCATTTCGCAGATTGGGAACCGAAGCACTGAAAGGAAAAACAACTTGTTGAAGGATCATGTCCATGGAAGAGCAAGGACTTGAAAAACCAAACCCACCCTTCACTTTAGGGATTCATTCTTTCTATTGTACTGAAATCTGAGATCCTTCCATGATGACTTGCTTCCAGGAGCTGAGACTTTAAAGGAAAACACAAACCACAACAAAAATTCCCCTGAAAATCTAAGAATTAACAGCACGTTATAGGCTGAGACACTCTTTCTCTTCAATTTTCTTTTTGGTCCAACTCAGTATTTCCTTTTAAGAACTGAAAGGCACCCATCTATCCCCAAGATATCAACAACAAAAGGTATATCTTGCTTTAAAAAGTGCTTCTGTTCCTCAGGTGTCACTGTTTCCCTGCTCCTTAGAGTGTAGCTCCTTTTCCCAGAGATGTAGTTCTTCCTTCATCGTTACTGCCTTATCCCAGAGATGTAGTTCTTCCTTCATCGTTACTGCCTTATCCCAGAGAACCGTATCACCCACCTCGCTCCTCACTCTTACGTTCCCATTTCAGTTTTGGGGTATTTTTTCCTGTATCTCTTTTTATTGTTGTTGTTGTTTTAACTCACACTGCTGTGGGTTATTCCCTCAGGCTCTGGAAAGATCAGTCATACATTGCAGAGTATGTGAGCAAACTGGCCGGATTACAGAGCAGCAGCTCTAGGTTAAATAGCAATGTCTTCTCAAAACACCTGTTAGAGTGCTCCAAAACGTTTCACTCACAGACACTTGCTACAACACATAGAGACCTTTTAAGACACTTGCTTACTTAAGAACTTCTTAGTGCTGATTCTGTTGCTTGTCTAAACAATAACCAGTTCTCTGCAATGCTAAACTTTATCTCTAAATGTTTCAACAATGATGTACAATACTAAAGGAAAAAAAAATGAAAACAACTGAATTATATCGGTTAGTTTAATTTATTTTTACTATAGATGGGTTGTGGATAGGTGGGTTAATCTGGAGATATCTTCGGGCAGTTGGTAATACCAATTTAGCATGGCTCTGTCTGTACTTTATCTCAGCTGAGATTCTAAATTAAACATGCATTTAAAAATAATGGCATCTGAACAGGGCGTCTCATTCCATTTCAGCTGGCTGCATTATTTTGCTATGTTTGCATGTTACTCTGTAAATGTTTGTGTTCCTTATCCTGATTACAGATGCAATTTTACAGCCTGTTTATTGATTCTAAAACTTTAAAATACCATTGACATCGGCCGTAAGGAACCTCATTTGTCTGGCAAGAGATTGCAGAAAGAATTTTAGACCTGATTAATTTGGTCTTGTGTTGCTTTTCCACTTGAACTTGTAATAGGAAGTCTACATATTCACTGTACTATTTGTATTTGTAAAAAGCCAATGCATCACATTGGTATATTTAAACACATGCAAGATTTTTTTCCCCCTTTCTTATTCATTTTAGTTATCTTGTATAAACAGTTTGAAATAAATAAGTGTACACATGAAAACAGATAAGAATTCACAAGGTTCTGTTAAAGAAACATACACAACTAAATATGTACTGTATTCCTCACTGTAAATAACAAATCTAAATAATACTGCATTTTTTATATTCAGTCATAACCATAGAAGTTAAGTCAATTTAAATTTCGCCTGAATAAAGAGTTCGTGATCTGACCTATAAATTATCATAATATTTAGCACTAACAACATTAAAAAAAAAAAACTTCTTCAAGGACACCTCTGAGGCTGAAGTCTAAGTCAAGAATAACAACTGATTTAGATTTCACAGCAATCCCATGGACTAAGGATCATCCCACTTTACAGAGAAGGAAGCTAAAGCCCCATAGCTAAGAGTCTCCTTAGCTGACACCTATGAAATCATTGTCACCATTGAATAAATGAAGAATTCACAAATGGTTTATAGAGGCCACAAAAGCAGCAAACATCACATCATAGCCAAGAAAATTGGTCCGATGTTAAATTGTCATTGAAGAGTATTCAGTATGATGCACAACAAATGAAGATGCCTCTGGAAAACTTACATTGCATTAATCCCTTTTTTCTCCAACTCAGAGCTTGGGCTGCACCAATGTTATAGACAGTTACAGTTGGAAATGCATGGGGGCATGGGGGGTTTGTGAGGTGCAAGATCTATAGGCTACCTAATGCTAAACAAGTTCTCCAGTGGCCAAATACATCTTTTTTCTTAATTCAGTGCTTATACCATGGGAATACCATTGCTAGAAAAATACAATGGATTACATCTTTTTCCAACTTTTCTCAGACAAAAATGATTGATTTTTCAAAAGATTTCATATTCACCCTACACAACTTGGCCAAATGCGCTTGACCAGAGGAAGAAAAAAAGATAAAGTAAATAATTTCAAGAATGCATTCTAGAAAAAGATTGGCAATATTTTCAATTAGCGTTATCCTAGAAATGTTTAAAATCTTGATATTATAACAACACTCATATGCCAGTCATTATGAAGATAAATTAAATCTTTCTGAAGGAAGAGAGGAAAACAAGGGAGATTCAAATTATTTCAGAAGGTAAATCTGCTGTAGGAATTACTGTGAAATGACAAAATAACTTTCTCTTTTTATCTGAGAGCAATCATAATTTCTATGATGTCATTCCAGAATTTAGTCTAAAAGGGACTGACATTTCATAAGAATATTAAAATTTCCTTTATAACTCTATAAACTGAGTGTATTTTATTTGATTATAGGCAATAGATGCGTTTCCATCTTACCCAGATCTTAGAAAACTGAAAATCACTGTACTTAGTAGCAAACTAAGCTGTTTGTCAAAGATGAGGTAACCCATGGTTTGGCCATTTTAAGACATGTTTTGAAAATCATGTTATCTGATTAAATCTTTACCCACTGAGCCTTTCATAAAGCCCAGTTACACAGCAGAAAGGCTGAAGAGATCAGCAAAGAGAGATGTAAGCACGAGGATGTCTTCTGCTTTCCAACACCTAGGTGTGCAACTTGATCTAGCAGCAAATGCATTGCCATATGTTGATTTTCTAACAGCTGCTTTCTTAAGTTACAGCTTTAATGAACAACGTAATGTGAAATTTCAGGGATAGTTGGAAGCCAATAGTCTCATTTTATCAACAGTTTCTATTTCCAGAAGGATTCATGTATCACATTCACCTTGAGCAAAGAAGACCCTTTTGAGTCATCTCAGAAAATCATTAGGCTGTAAACAAGTAGGATAAGTGAGGTACTATCAGGAAAAACTGAAGAATTAACTTCAGAGAAAAAGGAGAAATTATCACAGAGCGTGATGGGAAAGAAGAAAATTATAAATAGTGGGGAGAAGAATAGCTCAGTACTGAAAACCAAAACTAAGCTAAAAAAATATCTTGGATACAGCACCGGCAGGAAGCAGAGAAATCCCGTATAATTTGAGGTATCTCTAGGGGCCACCAGCAGAAAGATGGACAATTTGGGTTAAGATCACTTGAGTTCAAAACTCATGGTCAAAACAGATCAAGGTCAAAAGGGATCCAATGGTTGTGGAGTCTCCATCTTTAGAGATATTCAAAATGTGACTGGACACGGCCCTCAGCAATCTGCTCTAGTTGATCCTGCTCTGAGTGTGAAGTTGGATGCAGTGATTTCCAGAGGCCTTTTCTAACCTCAGCCACCCTGTGGTGCTGTGATTGACCTGACAACTAAAGATGTGCTATTGTTCTTTCATTCCCCATCAAGACCAATCTGTCCACACTGAAGACCTGCCTTCTCTTTGGGCTGGGATCTCCATCTGCCTTTAATTGTACGGCCAGGAGGTGTGCATTCACTTTAAACGTCCAGCTGCTCTGGCAGCAAAATTTGTGTAGATGTGTATTTTTCATGCATAAAGAATTTGGTGAAGATATTCTACAAGCAAGCTTGACTTCATTCTGCTCTGTGGATTCAAAATGGTGTGACACCAGCAGATAAGTATCTGGCCTGGCATGTTTTCAAGTAGTCTGATAGGTATAACAAGAACACAGTATAAACCAAACCTCTTCCTGGTATAACTTAATTGAAATCAGTGAGATACATAACATAGACACAGTCCTGTGGGGAGGAGTCTCAAAACCTTCTTGTAAGTTAACGTTTCTGACATCAGGAATTAAAAGAAATGGGTCAATTTTACCAGAGCTTCATACACAGAACTCCCCAGTCGCAATCGCAGAAGATGTTTCTTTAAAGACGGGTTAGGACACTACCCTCCAAAACGCTCATGTTCTGTGATCGTGGTTCAGCTTTCAAATGAGAAACAAAATAATGTTGCTGTCACGATGTGTTTACTGTCGTTGTGGTATTCAAACAGCAGATCATTTCACAAAGGAGATACTGCTACATTCCACATGATGGCAGGAGATCTGTTTTTCTTATTGCAAAACCAGAGCTTACAGTTTAAGATTGTCCTATTAAATATAGCAAGATAAGCAATCTCCCATATTCTCCAAGATGTTTTATAGTAATGTGTTCTCAAGACATACTCAAAAGGGACAATTCTTCTTTCTATATTAAAAAAACCAAACATACTGAAGTAATTTTGTGAAGTTTACGTAAATGATAAAATAAGTACCTTATAAAATAATGCATACAAGTAAACCAGTGTATGAGGGCAAATCTGGAATGCTTACTTTGTTTTTGTTGTATATAATTATGTTAACTTACCATAAATTTTTTTAGAATGCAGATTTTGTTATTTATGCCTTCTTTTTTTTCAGTAGAAAGGAACTTTCAGGCACAATTTAATTTGACTGATTTTAGATTTTTTAAAGACTTTTCTGCTTATATTTTTCAGCTTAAGAAATACTAGAAACATTAGGACTGTTTTTTCCTGGAGGTTGAAGGTCTTCAGTATGCCTTTTCTGGGGTATTTTTGGAGCACTTTAGTTGAAAAATCAAATGTGGAATTTGTTACAAATGTATAAAAAAGGTGTTCTGTCTCCAAGTGTTTACTAGGCAGTGGAATACAAAGAAATATTTTGTAAAATATGAATGTAAAATGTTTATCTTTCACTGCCTTGATTTTATGTTATTTATTATGTTATTATTTCTTTATATTCACTACCAGTCATCTGTTATTTTTATACATATAAGGAATATATACAAATATATACAAATAAGGAAACAATCAAAACTAAAATTATATACATAAGAACACATTTCATTGTTCACTCATATATTGAAACAAACAAAGCAGGCGAAAATCTCACATGATTTCTTGTTTTTCTCTTGCATGTAGCTCATCTTTAAGCAATATATATGAATCATTTAATACTTATGCAAGAGTATGTTCTGCTAAAAAAGTGCGCTGAGTTCATCCTGTGTTTTTCTCTACCAGGGAGTGCCCAATCCTTTTCGCAAGTTCCTCATTATTAATTTGATTTTAGAACCGGAAAGCAATCATAATATGATACCGTGCTATCACTTCAGGCTTCCATTACCTGCATTGTGCTGTTTCCAAGGCTGTTAATGACACAACAAAATTACATGACAGGCAGCCATTGGCAGAAGTTATTCAGACACTAAAGCTGATAACGAGACAAATTAAATACATGAATTCTATTGTTTTCATGTACGAAATTCATTTTTATGGAATTTTTTCCCCGTCTGTCTCAGAAGACAACCATATATGTGGCTGAGCTGAAGCAGTGGGTGCAGTTTGCAGGACAGAGATGGTGGTGGCTCCCCAGCAACTTCTGACTCAGTGTGGGAGGTGTCCAGGTGAAGTGCAGCAAGTGTCCAGGTGAAACACCTAGAATTAATGACAGCTGCAGTTCAGACAGGGGCCACCCCTTCACCAGACATAGAAAGCAAGAGGACAGACCCCTGCTTGGGAACGATGCTTGGCTGCATGTTGATCAGGGACTGCACAGTGGTCAATCTTTCCCTATTAGTATCCCCAGTTTTTAGGCTATGAAAGTGAATACAGTCCTGGGGATTATTTGGTGGGTGGGAAAACATGGAGCCAACATGCTTAAAATTTAACTGTAATAGCTCTAAATCTATTCTTTAAAAATCAACATAAGAGGAGATATTCCCCTTTGGTTTTATAATATAGCCAGCAGAGTGAAGCTTGCTGCTTAAAGTACAAGTCCATCAAAGGCTGGGACCTCCTTGCTTAATAAACCTTTCTCTTTGTGTATTTGACTCATACTTGATCAATTTAACTGCATTTTAGTACTGTTAGCTCTGGGGAGACAAGTCAGCTTTTGGCTCAGAGATCAGGAATGGAACTGTAGGATAATTTTCAATTATAATATCTCTCCTATTGATGATGACTGATACTCAAGAAAAAAAAACAAAAACCTGAGCATGATAACCTAGTTTTAACTTGTAACTTAAATAGATGTGATCTGTGGACTTTGAGACTTAATAGCAATGGAATGCCATATTATTATTTTCCAATACTTTCTGAAGAGGAATTTCCCTGAATGGGTGCTGATGACAATTTAAAAAAACATTTTTGCACTGATCGGTGCTTAAAATGCAGTATCAGCTAGCCAAGCAACATTCACCTTGTAACTCTTCCTTGTTTGGTGCTCTGTAGCTTGCTTTCAGCATGTCTTTTAATTTGGAAAAAAAACAGTGATTACTTCCATTTTAGTTTCTAGTCTGTTTTATGTCCCAACACTCATAAGCTACTACAACATTTCTGTGATTAACTTGCAAACACTTGAAGGGAATGTTTAATTACGAGCTTCATTTATCATCTCATCTCTTTTTTATATATCCTAACTAGATTTTGCTTTTGAAATATCAAACCAAAAAACTCCCCAGCAAACCCCTGAAATTGAGCAAAAGTGGACCCAGCTATGCCCCTTTAATAAAAATGAGGGTGAATTTTGGAGAAACTGAAGAAGCTGTTTCTTTTTTCAGTACAAATGTGATCTTGAAAATCCACAAATCAAAATGCTTATCTTGTGTTGGTGCCAGCACATAACGCATGACTCCTTGGTAGATGAATGTCTACCCGTAGAATGCATTATTAGTCTATTTAGCTTCATGTGCTGTGCTGACCTACTTTAACTTACTCTTAATAACGCACAGCACTGGAGCAATATTGACTCTCATACTCATTTCTCATGTACTATGAGGCATCAATAATGAATTACATTTTTTCCTCAGAAGTGAAGATATGATTAAATCAAATGGATCCTAATGTGAACATCAACAAATGAAACAGATTGGTCTTCATACGAGTAAAATGACATTTTATAAGAAGTGTATTTCATTCTGCTTCCCCTGACAAACGTTTTCTTAAACATGCTATTGTTACTTTTATAGTGGGCAAGGTGGGGTTTCTCATTTTGTTAGGTTTTAGTATAAGATTTAACAGCAGTTTTTCTTACCTACATCTAGGAAAAAAAAAAAAAACGTTGACTTCAAAAAACATTGATAAATCTTCCCAGAAAGAAAACCTTACAAAAATCCCCTTAAAAGAAGTGTTGTTAAAAGGGAACTGTATCACAAACAGGAGAAGATTCTGAGATAGTAAAAGCAAAAAATCAGCATAATTCACCTAAAATGAATAAATTACTCCCAGGAGTTTGACATCTCCTGAGTCTAATGATACTGAATTCCTGATGAGGGAAACTAAAGATCAATAAATATTATTGTGAAGATTTAGTTGTTATTATTTGTGGCCAAGTACAGGACAAACTTTTTTCTATATTCAAATTTTGCATGTGAACTTGAACATTTTGGTAAATCATTTAAACATATTCCCTGCCCCCTGCAATATACCTTTTCACTATTATTATTTCCTTGGACAAACCAACTGATTCCAGTTGATGACTGGACACATTGCAGTGCTGAAGTGCAAGAAATCAGATTTTCTCCTTTCCCTCTGTATCAGGGTAACTTGCACTTAAAAAGTAAAATAATATAAACCATCAGTCCTTGGACATACAAAGTCAAATTCAAACATTGAGTATGTAACATTTAACTTACATGTTTTTCATTTCAAAGCAAGCTGTGCTTGTTTTCCAGAACTACTCTACAAATGTTATTAGCTGCTTAACTTGCAGTATGAAACCCAGACTTAAGAAGCTATATTAGCATCCTTAGCTCGAATAGTTTTATTATTTTTATAATCATGTAGCACAATTAACTCAGGTGAAAAAGTAGTGTTACACTATTTTCAATTAAGGATGTATGGGATAAGAATCAACTTGGGTAATCTAAATTAGTCTTGACTTTTTTTAAAATATTGACTGCTTTATATAATTCATTAAAGGGCTTGGCAGCACAGCTGTACTGAAATAATTAACAAGCTCTGTTAAATGTTAATAATATGGCCTTTTTTTAAATAAATGAAACCTTCCCCAAATTTCCAGCTTTAAGCCTTGGTTAATACTTCAATTTGCTGTGGAGTTTCAAGAAAATTAGTTAATTAGCTTTTCAGAGATCTAATCAGTTGGATATTGGCCTTCAAAAATGTTTGTACATGTAATATAATGACTTTTAAAACTCCACCAGTTTTAAAAGCCACTAACAGCAGAAAACAAATTTTTTTCAAATGCTAGGATTAGCTATTCTTCCTGGAATATGGGAATATTTTGTTAATATGCAACAAGGAAACAACATTTTTAGGATTATGTGAATATGAGACTTCTCAAACAAAGGAAAAAGACTTTGACAATTTTCTCCAGCTCAGCACAGAGAAATATTTTGGAAAGATTTAAAATATATATTTTTTTAATCTTTTTTTTTTATTATTTTCCTGCACTGTTATTTAAGGGTGTATAAAAAAGATTTAGACTATTTTTAGGAATTTCCAAAGGATAGTACAGGCTCATTATCCATTATCTGTGGTTTTGACAAGACTGTACCTCTGATTAAAACGCCCAGTCACTGAAGTAATGACATAAAAACATCGAGGCACCCGCACTTGCACATCCTTGCCAAATGTTGTCATAACCTGTGTAACTGGAAAAGAAGCACCCAGATCACAGGAAGTAAAGGTTGGGTGAGTGTGCTGGAAAGCCCGCCTGTGTGTATGTGACTTGCATGGTATCTTCAGCAGTGCTACAATCAGATATTTTTTGTATTTTTTCCAAACATAAAAGCACTTTGGTTTTACCCACATGGTTGTGCTGAGGGCGAAGTCAATGAAACAACCAGACTCTTTGACACAAGTCCCTGCATTCATGAGACATGGTACTGCTCGCTTGTAGATCTGAATAGAAAAACTTGGGAAACACAAGCTCCTAGGCACTGACTTTAATATTAATTAAGCATGATCTATCACTGGGCAGTGGCAATCCACAAATTCAATTTATTCAGTCATTACTTTTTCCCTAGACACTACAGGATAGGGTCAATTTGTGTAATAAAATGTGGCATACCCATGGTATCTGAAAGTTTGTGTGGTCTCTGTTTCTTACTTCTGTGCAGTAAATAGCAGATTTAACACAGAGATTGAAAAGTTCATAAATGAAAGGCCAAAGGCTACCAGCAATATGTTTCTACTCTATCACATAGTCCTCTGCTGCACTGGTACATCCACTAAGTAGATGACGCTCAGCAGTCTTCTTGAGATCAGATGCTGTTATTCCAGTGCCCCGTGTCTCTCCCTAAAAGGCAATAAAAGTGTGTAAAGGTCCTTGGGACTCTGGGAAGGGCTATCATGAGGGACTTATGTCTGGGTGAGGCATGGGAATGGTCCCAACGGGAACAAGAGAGGCTGTTACAGGGCAGTAGTAGTGGATTGTGTGAGGACTTTGGTCATCTTGCAGACTTCCAAAAAAACTATGCCTGGCTCTGCATTAATTGTCCTGTAGGATGCTTTTACCTATACATGCTCACAGGAGTGTGTACATATAGAAAGCCTCTCTTCCTAATGTCATGTGAAAAAAATAAAGAAATTATTTTTTGTGCTTTATTCCACATCAGAAGTCTTAGCTTCTGTCTTTTTTCTAAAAACCTATTGAAAGGCTTGTGCTTCGTGAACTTATTCTGATTTTAGAAAAATACATCACTGTGATTGAGAGCAGGGACTCAAACAAGCTTCTTCACAGTTTATTGTTGTAAACAGCATGTGATCAGCATTCTGTTTAACCTAGACTATCCTCCCTTAGATTAATAATTCCTTAGACAAAAATGACTTCTAGAAAAAAAGAAGTTATTACATGAGTTGGCTCTTTTCGCGCAGTAAAACATCCCATTGAATGAATTCCCAAGCAGCTCCCCCTATAGATGCAAGGGAGATCAATGCATGTATACAGTTTATTTCATTGTACTGTTATTGACATTGACAAAGAATTTCTTATCTCTAGCTTTCAAAGATCAGCCAGACATTAACAGGATTTCTCTCCAATGAGACATGCTAGCACATGATGAAATTAGGTTTCAGCACTGAGAGTTCATAAAAGGTGCTGTTGTAAAAAAGATATGTAGCCTTGGTTTTGCCAGCTAATAAATTACTCTGGATTTTTTAGTTATTGTAGATTACATTTGGAATTACTGCATAAATTATGAGGACCTGTTTACAAAAGGTGTAAGCATACACACTCTTGTTCTCTATTTCTGGAAGACAATGTCTCCAGGTCACACTGTATTACAGGATCTCACAGTCTCAATATTCTTTGAGATTGACGCAATCTTTACATTCTTATCATCATGATCTGCAGTAGCAAACACAGGGTTTGCTGATCCTGGGTTTTCACAAACCAAAGGAAATGGCATTGGGGAAGAAGAGTTCTAAGCAAAAGCTACAGAATCAGGACCATTCTGGTTCATATGCCTTTAAACTGGTGTATTAGGGATGGGTTTAACTGGATATGGGGAGAATCATATGGTTATTGCTACACTATGTCTCACAGAGCACATGCAGTGCCTTGTTGCCCTCTCTGCAACAATCTGAGCCTGAATTTGCAGTCTTCTAAAACAAAACAAAACAAAACAAAGTACTGATACTGAAAGAGGCATCCACACTTTCATTGCTTTAATATAAAGACTGTAGGTTCTACCTACACCTCATCTCAAAATGATCAAAAAAATCCTCTAATTTAATAACTAAATATATTTTTCTTCCTTGAACTAAATGCACAGTTATTAAAGCCAGAAGGATCACCAGCAGTTTCTCCTAGCTTGCACTGTAAGCTGAAAATGGCATTCTCATCACACGATTAATTAATGTTCTTGATGCAAAGAGATATGTGATAGATTTATGTTCCACATGTTATTGAATAACTCTCACATGTAATATTGCTTTGGCATGCTTTATGTTCCTGGAGTTAAAGTGCACATCAATAGCTCAATTCATCGATAACCTGAGTGTCAGTACAGCTATACAATCTGATTCCCCTTGAATTTTGCAGTTTTCAGTACACTGGTCTCCTGGAAATGAGCCCTTGTTGATGCTGTGAAAGTGGCACACAAATCAGAGAGGCTGAATGATATAATCTTGTCCCAAACAGATTTTTCCTTGTTTCTTTTTTTTTTTTTCTTAATTAGCCTTCTTTCATCTTGCTGAAGAGGTGGCTTGAGAAGTATTAAAAATTTTTGGACCTCTGAATACAAACAATTTGCTTTCATTTTCCCACTGCTTGGAGTTCGTCCCCTCTTGGGTGAGCCAGCCACTTCCAAACTTAACTCAGGTCTTTACTGGGCTCAATGTGACATTATATTAACTATAAGAACAGTTATATATATATATTTTTATATATATATATTTTTATATATAACTATATTATATATATAACTATACATATATATATATAACTATA
>VZSC01001625.1:383487-407330 GCA_013398225.1 Steatornis caripensis | reverse complement strand
ATTGTTTTAGAATGGAACAAAACAGAACAGAACAGAATAGAATAATTAGTTGGAAGGGACTTACAACAAGCATCTACTCCAGCTGCTATTATTGATCTCTGTTTTAGTTCAAAGGGCCAGAAATAGTGCAACAACTATTGCACAACCCCTCAGAGTGATATTTTTTCACTAGGGCGATAAAGGTATGTTTTGAATGTTTTGGAGAGAACTATAAAGGCATGTGAAGGTATTTGGGAGTGTGAGGTATGTTGGGCTTGTGTCAAGGCGTCATGTAGGACATATGGAGAGGATCGAATGTGGTTCTGACATTACTTGCTTAGTCTCAATGACAGCAATTTTGTATTTACATGATTAAAGCTAATTATTTCCTTTTCTCTCTGTTTTAATTTCCTTCTGTCCTGCCAAAATGGACAATATTTTGCTACTAACTAAGCTTACAAGTAGGCTTCATGATTTCTCTGGAGAAAGAATGAAGGCACAAATGTGCATCTAGCTCTAGTCATGTGTCGATGTCATACCAGCAGAATCCCCATTCAGATTTTTGGACCTAAGTGCAGTAAAACTGGTGTGTCATCAGACTCCGTTCTACACTTAACCAGCCTGCTCTCCTGGTAAGATATGATCTAACATAATTTGAAAAGCGATAATATCACCTGGGAAGAAAGTTTGTGTCAACAAGTTTAGAAGGGGGTTTTTTTTGCCTGGTAGCACATCATTTCACTTGATATTTGGTTTGTTAAATACATAGACTCATAGTATAAACTGGGCTTTTGTAAGAAAAAAAAATCTGCTGTTTTCCAAGTAGTGAACCTTACAGTGGAAAGGCTATACTGGTATGTCCTTTTTACGCATGAGGCAGTGAGGGATAGAAAACTAGAATGTGATTCATTTCAGCAAATTTCAGACATTTTTTGACATCTGTAGCTCAGCTTTTCTTCTCCACTTCTGCTTACAGTTAGGGGAGAAAAACAAGTACTTCTAGGTATGATTCATTTGACCTAATTGAGAAGAGTATTTGAGAAAATGATGAGTAGCGCTCTGGGCTTCGTGGGGTATATCAATCAGATTTACCCTGGCTGTAAAGCGAAACTGAAATGACTTGCACTAACATAGATGTCTTCATTGTCAACATCTATACTTGGTCAGCTAAATCCTATTCACTTTGAGTGATAATTCAGGAAGTCCGTGATGGGACAAGGTTTCCCCTTGGTCAGTATCCTGACCACTTTTCAGAAACCTGAAAAGCAGGCTTTGCCAAATGTCCCTCCATACCTCTCAGCCTTTATCCCCAGCTATCTTATCTATCTCATGGCCCTCAGCAGGAGTGCCAAAAGAATAAATGTGTGCTGAGCTGCAAACTTGCATTATTTACTGCTTAACCAGTAAAGGTGCTGTGCCATTTAGTTTAATGCTTAATAAATCAAGACAACGCAGTGACAGAGTCCTTAAGCTAAAAGTTGAAGGCAAAAAGAGTGTGAAAACAACTTCATATCATCCCAGATCATTATTCTGAGTGCATTTAATCTCTGTTGGAATCAATCTGTCTCATTGTTATGCATTTAGTCCATGATGTACATGAAGCAGCAGACCAGGATGTACAAGCTGTGGGTCTTGAGTCACAAATGGCTTGTCTATGACAGCAGTAACCTTGTGCCAGGGCAGTGTCGTAGTGGAGGGACAATCAGTGCATAGGACAGGAGTTTCCGATCTAAGCCAAATTCTTGGATATGGGAGGAAATTAGGCAGGGCTGCTAAGGCAGGATCATCTAGCCCACATCCATTGGGCAACAGCATAAATTTGACAAGAGCTGCAGTGCTCTTGGCTGTGAAACACGGTAGGAGTTCCCTCCATTGCTGCTACCCCTCTCTCCCCATCCAAAGATTTTGGAACGCAACCCACAGAATCAGGAAGGTAGGATGGTAACAACAGTACCCAAAGAACATGGATAATTGCTTACAATTAATACTGACAATTACACAATCACATGTGAAAGAGTTTTATTACACAATCTCTTACATAACACTTAATCTTAACCTAATTGTGCTCCACTGTGTATGCCTTACACTAAACTACTGTTGTCATTTAGGAGGAAGAATAACCCCATTTAACTAAAATTAAAAATTGGATGTTACAGCTCTTGAATTATTCAGGAATCCAATGAAAAAGCAACATTTCTGGTTTTACTGAGGTTTATTTAAGGCATTTTTGCCATAATATTATTTGCTGTCTTAACTCCTGGGATACTGATATAGATTATTAAATTGGGCCTGAAGTAATTTCTAATGGTTCTAAAAGGAGGCAAAAAATGAGCTCCTTAACAGAAGATGACAGTGCATTTCCTCTGCCCTAGTCTTCTATTTTCTTTTCCAGCAGGATATTCCCAATAGACTTAAAGGCATTTTGTATTTCAACAGGCACTTTTCCCAGTCTCAGCAGCCCCAAGGGTAATCTTACCCCTGTTAAGGAATGTGACTCACTTTTGAGTGTTTTCATGAGCCCCAAATTCTGTGTCACTGAAACACAACTGAGTGCTTTAAAACAATTCAACATCTCAAAAAAAGATATGCTTGCGTCAGTTACTAATTACTATTATTATTATTATTATTATCGAATTTAAGTTTAAAATGCATTATTGAACATAGTTTGTAAGCATTCATCCCCTTAGGATATGGAACCACTTATCTTTTTCTAATGTGTATCATACTTTCTAATGGAAACCAAGGTCTTCTCTGAGTTCTGGTGACAATTTATGAATAGGAGCAGATTATGAGGAGGAGAGGTGGTCCCCTTAGGAAATTGCCCATATGACTCACTGAAAAGGTAGCTGCAGAAAGAGGTTGGTACACGGTCAGACGTAGCTGAATTTCTGCTGGAAAGTCAGTTATAACTGTGATCTCTAAAGTTTTGCCCCATCTGCTGCAAAATGCAACCCAGATGAATCCCAGAGTATTCTTCTGAAGTCCTGCAATATCTAACTTTTGCTCCAGAGTTTGGAGGGTTGCTCAGAGAGACGTTGCGTTTTTGTAATCCATGAAACAGTGAACAGTCCTTTCAATGCTCTTGTCACAGGATGATAACCATGAAGGCTTGGTGTAATACAGTCTCAATGTTTGTTAGAATAGATGTCAATTGCTCTAACAAGTTAAACCCCTCTCTGGCTATCATTAGATATAATGTAGCCTAAAAGAATTAACAAGATTGATCTTTGTGGCTGGAGCATCATCTTCTCTACAGTTATAGAAAGATAACACTATCATCAGCTGAGGCTGGAAAATCTAAGGAAGTACTAAACCAAGTAGGACTCTGCCTTGGAAAAGAGTCTGCTGAGAATGATTGTGATCTATACATTTACAAACTGTATGCTTCTTCAACATGAGGAAAATAACTTTTTTCATGCTGCTGTAGAACTTACTCCTGCAGGATGTTGTGAAGGTAAAAGGAAGGAATTAAGCAAATTAACAGAATAGTCTATCAAAGTTATCACACATTATGGTGCAGATAGTTTCAGCTGAAGGTAATATAAGTCACTGTTTATCAAAAGATGAATTATTCTCTTTTTCTCAATATCTTCTCTCATTCACTATTAAAAACAGGATTCTGCGAAAGATTAATTTTGATCTGATCTTGGATGTTGTCCTCACATTCCTGTGCTTCAGATCACTACTGTAATCTGAGAAGATGTCAGAAAAAAGAGAGGGATCCTACATACTGGAGAATAAGCTAGATCAGGATTATCCTTCAAGAGAAAGTGCACCACAGAAAGAATACAATACTTTTCCATTTCAGTGACAGGAAGTATTTGGCTTGCGTTTGAAAGAAAGAGATTTGAGCCTGGAATGCTGAAATGCCTTTTACTGTGAAAAAGGAATCTTACATCAAGTGGGTCAAGTGTATATTGCCCACACCTTCTCAGCTAATGGTGTGCTAAAGGACCACCAGATCTTCAAAGTGCTTTGGTAGCCACCATCACTTCTTTCATGCTTTTACAACTGCAGCTGCCATCCTTGTAAGCATCCTGCAACATCTACCATAAACCCACATACTCTCCTGAGCTAAAAGCTGGAGCAACAAGGATTCCTGTACCAGTATTTTGCCAGTAACAGTTTTATCAACACTTGCGCATTGGAGGGATGAAAACTCTGTTGAACATGTCTTGGTTAAATGTATGTTCTCTGACTTAATACGAATATACATTGATTTAGTTTCATTCTGTGTGAATTTATGTCACTCAATCACAGGAGTAAAACAGTTGGTTAAAAAAATAACATTGGGACGGCAGGTATTGGAAGACACACACGCTATCTCTGTGCCCTATAGATTTTTCTAATGTAAAGGCAAGCTTCAATTAGTTCAGCATGATATTCAGGTCATAATTGTCATAATGCAAAAATGAATCATTTCCTATTTCAAGAGAGATGGTAGCAAAAAGTGGCTATAATCATTGATGTAAGTTCAATTTGTTGATATATTGAGAAGAACTTTTGTTTGAATTGTTTAGGTTTCAATCAATTAGCTTTATTACTTTATTTATCAGACTAAATCAAAGTTATTACTCTGTCTTTTTAAGCACTGCAGTTCTCTTGGTACTCATTGAAGGGCCCATGTGGGAAGGAGGAACGTAATAATTACAATAAATTTTTGTCAATGAGGACAATGAGTCCTGAAATCTTTTTATTATGTTGCCAAGCACTGGAAACTTTAATTCCCCATGCTTCGAGAAATAGTGGCCCTGCTTCACTGTTGTAGGACTGTATGAGGACACTTTATAACACTCTGAAGTTTACACCATTTGGCAACAGCGTGATCACTCACCATGCCCTTTACATGGCAGAGGGGGATACAGTGTAAAAATTCTCCTTGTCAGTATGCAGGAAAGCTCATCCTGCAATGAGGTGCTTCACCTGCTACTTGTGATTAATTTCCCATTCTGACCAATGTCTCACTTTGATTATTAATGATAATGCTTTGATTGATGACTGGTGCCACCTAAATACTCTATTGCCAAACAGGGAACAAAGCTTTTGTTTTAACAGATATGTGGTGCAGTGGACCAGCACAACAGGCAGGTGAGCCCATACCTGTTCAAGCAACAGCTTGAATCCAGCTCATGCTAGGATCTTTACCTCTGTCTTTGGTGATACCTTTGGAATGGGCTACAAATTCCCCACAATAAGCAGGAAAGACAACCATAGAAAAGCTCGTCTTGAAAGTCAGCCTGTGTGGGGAAGTCCGTGGAATATTAGACTAGCCTTCTCTTCCCTCTTCGAAACAGTCCAGCATTGTCACCAACGAACAGCTAACAGATGTTAATTTTCCCACCACAAGGCACTGGTGGGACCAGACATTGTAATATTATCTCATGTTAACCAAGGTGAGGTCAACCCTCGGCTGCAGGGAAGGGAGGGGAGAAAGCTTAAAATGCTGACCTCATTTAACTACTTTGCAGAAAAAAACAACAGGTGTCTACTTTCCTATCAGATTTTACACTAAGATCATTATCACACAGTAATTATAGCATTATTAAAAAATAAAAATACACTTTAATAGTTCCTATCCTGAAACTAACCAGTATCTTACTATTACCTCTGCTTATGTCTGATGTTCATTACACTTTTTACTTTTATTTTCACAGAAGATCCTAAGAGTCTAAACTGGGTCATACTTAGACATTTTACAACATTCACAAAGTAAACAATGTACCTGTCCCAAACAGCTTGCAATCTGGAAGGCAAGATGCAACAGGTGGGTGAAGCAAAGAAGCAGGTGGGAGTGGGGAAATCGTAATGACAGGATGTGTTAACACTTGTACAGTTCATAGATGAATCATCAAAATAGTTGAGCTAACGCCATCTTTCTTTTCTGTCACATAAGACAAATCTTGGAATTGTCATTCAGTTCTGTTTTGTGTTTCATTCACGCAAAAAGTCCTGTACAGTTCAAAAGCAAATTGATTTAAATGAGATCTAAGCCTGTTCAAGGAACTAAAAAAAGGGATACTTGCAACGGATAAACAAGTTCAAAAACGTATTTCCAGAACTGCTTAATTCATCTACCTCCATACAAGGATTCTGGCTACTGATCAGCTATTCAGCATTAATTTGATGAAGAGCTATGCATTGATCTAAAGTGGGAACCTGAAGCTATGGTGGAAACACAAATCACAGCAAGACTTAGAGGGGGAATGTAAGTGTTCATATTTGCCTGAGTATCAGACATACCTCAATTTCATTAATTACTGCTGCTGATTACCCAGACATAGAGAAGACCAATTCAGAGTGGCCAAAAAGCAGAGAGAATGACCCCCATGAATCCAGAGAACTGAAAAACTGGTAGAATGGCAGGGGGAAGGAAAGGAAGCCTTGTCAACTGAAGGACCTGAGGGAAAGAGGTACTGTAGGATTTTAAGAACCTGGAAGGAGTCTGGTAAGAGAAATACATCAGTGCCAAAATACGTCTCTGCAGAGACATGATATACAGGAAAGATTTGGTGGTGGTATCTCATCTTTTCTTAGCATGTGGAAAGAACCTTAGTGCCCTCATCTCCTTTCACGCTAGACAACAGAACTCAGTGACCCTTGCATGATCCTGATGCCTGTACCTTTTGTAGTTACTGAACAAATGCCTAAAAGCCAAAGCTTCCCTGTTGTTTTAACCCTGACTATAGTGTGTCACTCACCTCAGGCTGGAACATCACAGCTTGGTGTAGTTAGCCTATAATGTTGTAGAGTGTCTAGCTCCCAAAGTCTATGAATCAAGGTCTAAAAGGATGTAAAAAAAAAATTCTAATTGAAACAGTGGCAGGGTGAATTCTCTAGCACGTGCTATGCCCAGGGTAAATTCAGTTAGTCATCAGCTAATGGTGTTTTCGCACTCTGTGATGTAGGAATAGGATCTTTTCCCATAAATAAAGACTAAGCTTCTATGACTCCAGTTGCATTATCCATGAAGCAAAAGCTGATGTTTGTTTCTGTGTTTTGTGTTCTACAACTCTGAGTTCATAAGCAACGCCAAATGAGCAAACCTGTAAGAAATGCTTAAACCAAACCTTACAACATCCCAGATAAATACTTACAGTAGAAACGGGAGAATTTGGACTGAAATTAACACAAGAACCCCCTGAGACAATAGGGTTAACTGTAACTCAGAACACCACTCCAAAGCAAAGAAATCCCCATCATATTGTTTGAACAAAACTCTTCTAACTATGCTATGATGGATTATGTCTCTGTGGGAATAAAATGCCCTGTCTTCAGTTTTTCATCTTTCTTATGAACATGTCCAGTGAGAGAAAGCTGTATGTTTGTGGGTATGCATGTAATGAATGGCAGAAAAAAACAGAATTAAAAAATTAGTACCCCAAACCTCTCGGTGAACCACAGGAATGCACAGATATTTTTTAATAAACAGATCTTTTGTAGTTATGTGTTGCCATAGAAGGAAACTACCTACACATGTCATCAGAATTTATAAATGCAGTGTTCAGAAATGGGTTGTAAGATTTGAGATAATTTTTGCATCTCAGAGGAAAGAAAATTCTTTGAAACTAACCCACAACTTAGTCTTACCCTGATATTCATATTTTATCGATGATCTCACTTGACGTACATGTTTTTGCTTGGGATTTTGACAAAGATAGTTATCATTTTTGCAGCAGGCTTTGTAAACCTTAGTGGGTTTAATCTCAGTTTGACATCTTGTGCATTGAGCACATCTTTCTCTTTTTGGGTCTGAATAATCACGTGTTTCAGAAGCAAAGTTCTAAACTGCATGGATATTTTGGGGCCAAATGAGGTTGTATTCATAACTAAAGGTTAGCCTGAAGTACAGTTTGTCTGAAAAGTTTTAGGGAAACAGGGCAGTTAAACTCTATCATATTATACAATTAAACTACTGTCATTCTAGGCACTATGGATAAGATTTCACCTCATATTTCAAGAGTAGATTTCCAAATATCTCAAAATTACAAAGGATGTTAGTGAAGCTTTGCAATATCTCAAGGAGATAAGAAGTGCACTGGTCTCTCTTCAGAGCTATCAAAAATGCTGGTTGGATGTTACAGACAGGAAAAACATGAGGAGAGGTAATTGTACCTGTTGCACAGGTGGGTAAAAAGAAGCAAGGAAAGCTAAAAAGTTGCCACAGTAAAGTAAAAAAAAAGTGAAAACATGCATCAGGATCTTATTAGTAATTAAACTGGAAAAGTTGAATGTCATAATAACCTGTTATAAACATTTCTCATTGCTCGCTGGGAGAATCTGAAGGTCTATGTGGTCCCACATGAGAAATGCTCAACTGAAATGTACTTAATTTCCATGAGACACCTCAGACATATTTTCAGATGGAGGACAGGCACCAGATCACTGAGTTGGGCAGTGGTAACAATCCTGTGGTCTCTGGATGTTGATAGGAAGTGTTCATTCAACAATGGCTTGGAGAGGACATGGTATCCCTGCACGTTCCAAGTCACTCCTAATGACTCTAGAGACATTTTTCCTGCTTTTTTTTTCTTTTCAGGGAGAGGGATCAGGCTGCTGGGACTCAGTAATGCCTCAGACAGGTTCAGATCTTGACCTCCTTCTTTCTCACAGATATTTGCTGCAGCGATGAGTGCAAAACCCTGTAGCTCAAAGACTGCTCCAGCTTATCTGCCACTGAAGATTCTGGCAATGGAAGGCACTGAGCACTAAGCAGTCATCTCTGAGAATCAAGGTTACCTCCATAATCACGCTGAGCACCAGAAAGAAGCGGGAACAGCCTCCCCAGTTTGGTGTGTGAAGTATTAAAGAAGATATTTTGAGTTGATTCAAATACATCAGAGGAAAATGTTTAAATTTGTTTGATACACTGAAAAGTTTAATTAAAAACTAATAAGTGTGAACCAAACCAAAAGCGAGCCTGCTTTTGAAAGCCAAACATTCTGGCGGAAAACTGAAGAAAATACTTTACTTTTTAGGAAAAAAATACATAACTATTTCTTTGTTTCTCTATTTTTATTAGAAGAAGGTGTTCCTCTTTAAAGATACTGCCTAATTGTAAGCATGTTTTCACATCTAAACTTTTTTTAACAAAAAAACTTTAGCCAAGTTGCAACTTAGAATATACTTTAGTTCATGGAGGCGTAAGTCCTAAAGCCAAGAGGGACAGTTAAAATCAGAAGGCTTGACTTTTTTCAGAGCATGGTTTCTCACCTCTCAACAGTTTCATCATAACTTTCAGGCGAGCTCTAGCTTGGATAGCCGATCTTCTTGAACTTTCGGTATGTCAAAATCATCACATGGCCAAAGGCCGGGGAGGGACAGCTGGGAGGTGACAGCTGCTCCCAAGGATCTCACCTCTCCCTCCAATGTGGGAAGGGGGTGGGACAAGGTGGGATGTTGCATCCTAGACACCTTATGCTCAACAATCCTGAGTGATCACTTTCTCACTTACCCAAACCCCGTGCATTAGAGAACATATAAATAAAGGGCCTAGTTTCTAGCTCATGGGTTCCAACGCAAAGCTTGTGGCAAAGACTTTCCAAAAGATGAACATGGTTTTATTCTTTCAACAGATTTGTATAAAGTATTTATCAATGAAACAAGTACCTGTATAGTAGCTATTTGTTCTTAAAGTAGCAGAGGAAGTTTATGGACAGGTTTATATTTCCAATGCAAAACAACCTCTATAAATCCTGCCTACATCAGGATTAAAAATCTCACACATAAGATTTGTCAAGTGTAAGGGACAGTATAAAAGACTGTTGATTCATATTCTTTTAGGCCTGTAAAGTTATAACTATGTAATATGAACATGGGCTCTTTACGGTAGTTTAGAGCCAATCTGGAACCTTTCCAGCCTGCACTGAAGGATTTAATGGCATAGTTTTTATTTTCTGCTTAGTGCAGTGTATCATTAATTGAAGGTAATTGTCAAGAGGAGACTGGCTTTCAAAAACTACATAGCTCTCAACTGTTCTGGTGCAGAATGGATGCCCCGAGTTTAGGATCACATTTCCCCTGTGCTCTACATTACATTTGTCTTGTCACACAATTGTGTAATTGTGTTCAACTAAATAGTTATTCCATGCTATTACGGCATTTCAAAATGGGGACTCAAGTAACACTGCAGGGAAAGACAGAGAGAGAGGGAGAGCGAGGTTTGTACTGGGATGAGGACTTGTCTGCTTGAACTAAATAAAACCCTGAAAGGTATCACAGGTCTGAAGTATTTAACGCAGCAGCTCATTTGTTTTCCTGAAGAAGGTAGCCTTGCAGAGTGAGAGAAGCAGCTTGAAGCAGAGTACGTTAAAAGGAAGAATTAACTTGTTAGCAAAGAAGTTCAGCAGTCGCAAAATGTGCTGTGATACCTGGCAGTGCTTCCTCGCTCCCAGGATGACATGACAACATGAACCGTTTCCCTGCACCCTCTGCTTTTCATTGCATGAGGACAGGAAAAATCATGGTGAGCTCCATCATGTTCTCCAGCTTGAACAGCCAGAAGACCAGGACTGCAGGGCACTCTACCACATAGACACAAAGCTGGCCTACGGACCTCAACCCTACTGCCGTGCATGAAGGAATTGCCAGTCTTCTTGACTAATATAATATTGCCCTTTATTATCTCTATTACAGTAATTCAAGGGAATCACAGACATGGTCCACAAACCACATCATGCCAGGCACTGCAACAATAAAAAGAAAAACCCTTGCCCCAGTCTGGAGGCCTTTTCTGTCTCAGGGTGTAACCTGGCCCCAAAACTAGAACTTAATTAGCATTGATGTTGATGAGGTGTGAAGGAGAATGGAATCTGGTCCATCCTTCCACAGCTGCACTGGCTTTGCAATGTGAAAAACCAAGATGAGCCAAAAGTGATTAAGAAATTATTTTTGAAACTGTAGTCAGCACATGTAACCACAGTTAGACAACAGGGATCAGCAGATCTGCAATGTAAGGAAGTTTGAGACTTACATAGGTACTTTAAAAGTAAAGTTCCCCTGTGAAAGTCCCTCCTGATTTTATCAAAGAATTTATTAACAGCATGAGCTGAGAGGCCAAGGAGCGTGACCAGTCATGGAGGAAGATCTGCTCTCTTGTCTCTTCTTTCTTAGAAATCATTTATTTGGGTTTTGTAAAAGGCATTTTTTTTTCTCAGAGGCATTATTTGGATGAATATGGGTGTAGTCATTTGGTTAAAGATAGAATAAATGCACTTGTTTCTAGCAGAAATGCCACATACCATAATTGAACTAAAACCCATGAGTGATTCCCATTATAAATCTCACTGTGTGAGCTTCATAGGTGGTCTCTGTGCCTATGCATGTACAGGTGGCTAAATCCTGAACAGGATCAAAATGGAAATCCCAGTTGATGCTTTCAACACCACCTGAGTAAGTGAGTGCTCTTTATAATTCCAAACTTCTTGAACATATAGAGAAATAGTGTTTGTGAGTGTGTGTGCATATGCACATATATATAATTAGCTTTCAAGGGACTCATATATAGATGCTACACAGTCTGTAATTCATTAGTGAATAACTTCCCAAACTTTCTAGCCCGCTGATGATAGAAATAATACTTTACCTGGTCAGGGCTATTGGGAATGGAAAGAAAGTTCTTTTACATGTTTTTGAAAGGAAGAAAAAAATCAAGTTATACTGGGTGAAAAACAAGACTTCCCTGAGATGGTTTTCTTGTTCCCTTCACTGGACTCATGATCTCACTCTCATTATAAAAACATCTGAAGTATTTGTATCAGGGTTCCCCAAAATCCATTATGATCAAGTATGGAGAACCTATACAGGCAAACGAAAGACTAAGGGACATTTGCAATCACATACCCCTCCCAAACACAGGATGCTCATTAGCTTCAGAAAGATTTTAACTACACTGGGAGAATGGTTTGGCTCAGTGGAGCAGAGCTTTAAACATTTTTTCAAGTCCTAAAGCTACAGCCCTCAATTGCTTTTAGTTTTATTAGACCTTAATGGTCATATTCACGGAGGACATGCCATTGCCTTCACCAGGCTTGAACATGCAGGCTTGTGCCCTCTTACATGAGCAGAGACCACAGGACCAAACTGAGAGTTCAGTGGAGATGCACACAGCTCTGATTTTCTTGAAATTGATTGGAAATAAGATTTTTGTATGACTGTGTGTGGCATTTTCATTTGTGTTTATGTGTATATATTTACATATAAGTATGTCATTCAATAAATTTTCTAGACATATCCTGAACTGTTCTGAAAACATGGGTAAAAAATAGCTTAAAAATTGTTCTGACCACTTGCTCTCGTGATAATGAAGAGCTGTACATGAAAAGATAAGAGCTCACCTACATAATAAATTATTTCATAAAACCTCATAAATCATCAGTGATGGGAAGAAGTTGAACTAACTCACATACATGTTTTAACGAATAACAAAAGCAAATCTCCATTTCCTTCGGTGCCCCCCAACCAAAACAAATGGTGCCAACCAGTAGCTTTTAGTAATGTTTACAGCTTACTATCTTTTGGGCTCTTTGGGTGATTAATCTGAGATACAGAAGTAGGTAAACACAGTGCTATTAACTTGTCTTCACTGTATTCTGATGTAGACCAAGCTTCGCATAGCCCAAAGGATGTAAAACTCTTAAAAGTTTAGTGTTTGGGAATTTAAGTAACTGAGGAAAGTAATAGCTCTAATGCATTTTGCCACTTGCCATGTACTTTTGTGGAAAGCATATTGGTAGACTGGAAAAATACTTAGAGGAAAAAATATGTAAGAATTAGTACTGAGGAAGAATAAAAGACAGGAGAGAAAGGGGTTCTTTTATAAGGACAACAATCACCATAAGCTTTTATTCCTGTAATTAGGAGCAAAAAAAATAAAGGTAGAATGAATCAGCAAAATATTGCTATTCTGTTCTGACATCCTTGTCTGCTGGCTGGAACATTTATGAGCTTATAAAAAAGTACAGGTTATTTAAATAGGAAGTCTGTTGTACGTCTTTCTAGATGATTCATTTAGTGTTTCTGAAGAAACTGCAATTTATTCACAGATTATATAGTTCATTTACAGAATGTTTCCACATTTGTAACCCACCAGCCTCTTTCTCTGACAAGCAATAATGGAAATGTAAATGTGAAAAGAACAAGTTAAAATCAATGGACCAGAATCAGAAGAGATGTCAGTAAAAGTGTCAAAAGAAGAAACAGAGAAAATGCACATTTATCAGTTTAGCTGGAAAGAAATGAGTGTGTACATATGTGCATAAAAACATTCCTTTAATTACAGTTCTTCATGAAACAAAGCAGAGACATCTAGAGATTTGTGCTGATATCACACTTTGCTGAGGTTTCCTTTCAAGACAATGGTGCAGCATGTTATAAGTTCAAATATGGACTGAACATCTGCCTTTCTCTTGGTGTTCACATGATCAGCCTCTGGCAGAGACCTGGACCACTACATTGAAAAAGTGGGTTGTAACCCCAGCGCTAGTCTTTGTGACCACAGAGCAGCCTCTTCAAACATCATCAACACGTTCCTTGGTAAAGTTTGCATGTGCTGTCTGATTAAACTCTAAACATTTTGGACTGTCTGTGCCCAATAAAGTAGAATTCACCTTCAGTGGGCTATTGTCTGGGGACTCTGGATATTGCCTTAATGCAAATAATACTGTACCAAAATGGGGAGAGCAAAAAAGTTGTTCTTCTTCCCTTATATCTTGCATGTCCCAAACTCGAGATAATTGTCAGTGCCCCAGACAAGCAGTTAGAAAAGACAAGATTTCTTTTGACATCTACTGCAGTATATTACTACAGAAGTCTAATTATCACACTGGTAAGCTGAAGACATTTAAACCAAAAAAGGAAAACATCAAGATGGAATTGGAACAGAAGGGGAAATAGCAGAATAAAAACAGTATAATGCTATAAATTGTAAGTAAATAAATTATGCTCCAGAAATTAACAGTGATCTTATTGGTCTAGGTTAAAACTGTAGTAAATTATGCTCATACTTTATTATTTTGCTGGCTGTAGCCTAACATTCCCAACAAGGTTGGTAGTGGGAATATAAGAAAAAAACCAGATCCAAATGCATTTCTGAATTTGACAGAATTTAATGAAATGTGGGGAAACTGTAGCAAGGGAAAAACTGACTCAACAACTAACAAAATCAACAAGACAGACAAAAATAAATAAATATCTAGATGTAGGGTTTCCGCTTGCTTAATTCTCAGAAAAGACGGAACATCTGTGCTAACAAAAAATTCTTTGAATTTTGATGTGAGTTCTGTTGTAGGGCTGATCCATAGTCAGCTGAGCTAAGTAGGAACTTTTCCATTGTTTTTCATAGGTTTTGGACAAAGTCTTGAATGATCAGGTGTGAATATAAGATGAAGTATTGCTCAGGCAAAATTTATGGCATCCGAGAAAAGATTGGTGATAAAAGGAACTTCACATGCATGCCAGAAGAAAATCAGTGGCTATTCTGGCAATGAGACATGAAATGACCCCTCTGAATCCATGAAACAGGAATAAGTACATGAAAAAAATGTCTCTTTCTGATATCATTAGCTCAAAAATATTTTAGTAGATTCAAAGCAAAACTTTCTGAGTTACTAATAATGAATTGATTTAGTAGTGTACCTGAAATGTGAATTTGTAAGAAAATGTACACTGGGAGAAAGAACTGAAAAGTATCATAATACCTCTTTGCATGGAGTTAATCAGTTTTTCTTCATGTATTGGTATTTCAAACCAAGAAGCTTTAGATGATCCCAGCCTGTCTAAAGAGAGAAACTAAGAAGCCATGGGGAAACTTTATTGAAATTGCATCTGAATCCAAACCATAACCCCAACATAATCTTGAACCCAAACATAAACCAGTTGTTTCCAAATACAGCTTCTTCATTTTTTCTCTAAAAAATAATACAAAACTTGTCTATTTTGTAGTTGTTTTTTCCATTCCAATACTTACTGCAAGGGAAAAAATACAATGCATGTGAGCTAGATTAAGATGAGTATTATCAAAATATATTCTACTCATTGAAGAACTAATCTAAGCTACTAGCCAACGTACTATCCTTCGTGATCTTTTTCACACACTTTTTGTTTTCCTGTCCTTCTTTTTTTTTTTAGCAGGGACTGTGCTTTCAGACATAGCTGTGCTTCATACCTACCAGAAAAATCTTTTCCTCACTGTTCAATGTCTCTTCTAGGAATTCAAAAGGATGGCAAAAATAATTTCATAAGGGAAACCGCATGGAGACTCGCTGCTTGAGAATAAGGAAAGATGATCACTCATAAAACACAGGTAGGAAATGAAACAGGAAAGCTATCAGATCCAGACTTCCTCCTCGAACACAGGTTACCAAAACAAACATACTGAAAAAAAAAGAGGAAATCATTGACATTTGGTCAATCAGGACAGAACTGACTGGAGTTGTTCCGGGCAGAGGCCAAACTTCTGTGACTCAGACAACCAGGCAGGAAAGTTGCTGAGGGCCAAATGCCAGCAAAAATATGGGAAACACGTTACTCCACAAAGGGTAAGCAGACTTCCTACCCTCCCTCCATGTGGCTACTCCTCTCTTCCTGGTAAAACTAGACTTGGGCAGTTTCAGAGCCCTTCAGACAGCTTCTACTGAAGCCCTGAATTTTCCATCCTGCCTGAATGTCTCTTCCTATCCTGCAAGCCTTACTTCTTTTTGCAAAAGAGACACTTTTTAGATATCACATCTGCTTTCCACCATGCCCATATGGAGGAAAACTTACTTTATATTGTCTTTTCCTCAACTCCATCTGCACAGCTGTACTGGCATTTTTAAGACTCCTTAATGCTACAAATGAGTCAAAATGGTAATAAAGGCCAGGCCAGGGTGAGGATTTCACCTGAAGACACTAACACCCACAAGAACTATTATCATCACTTCATCTGAACTGCTGCCTAGTGCTGTCTATGGAATTTCAATGGTGATTAAGTTTACTGAGCCCCTCCTGAATTGTCCTGAAACTTCAGGGGTTTTTTCACAATGAAGTTTAGTCCAGATTTTTAAAGTGCTGAGACTCTACTCCTCTTGATAAGCTGCAAAAATGATTAATTACCCACACCTTAAAAAAAAGTCTCTCCACAGCACCTCCCCCCTCATATGGCTTATTGGAGGAATTGTGGAGGTCAGCATCTCATCTGAGGTCATTCCAACATAACTATCTTAGTCCCAAAAATATTTGTGGGTTATTTTAAAACTTTCCGTTGCAGAATCCAGGTTGTATGTCATCCTTAAATTCCTTCTCAAAGGAATCATTATTTTGATGATATAGAGTTTAAGCTCTGAGTTGTGTGATTACAGTTTTATATAACCAACACTAGACATTGGCAAATCGGTTACATCCCCACTTCCTTTACCACACAGTTTGTTTTATTAAAATTATAGTATTATTAATGTCTTTATAACTGTACACTAATATTATGCTTGTTTCTGATGTTTTTACACCAGTTAGCATAAAAGACTTACAATTAAGCCAAGGCCTCAGAAAAAAAATAGAAATGTGGAATAAAATGAATTTTGATACAGCCACTCTGCAATAACGACAAGTCTGAACATAAAACACTTTACTGAAACTGATTCAGATATGAAAATATGTGCACCAGAGCTAGAAGGTATAGGTGTTTGATAGAAAGAGAACACATTTTATCTTCTCTGTAACTATGTTTTTAACATAGTCATTGACTCACACTTTCCTATACATATTTAAGATCTTAATCCTTAAATGTGGATGCAACCAGAGAAGGAAATCAGGTAAAATGCATGAATTGCTATTCCAGTTATGTGCTGTGCATAAGCATATTCATAATAAAGGGAGTATACAAGTATGTGACAGATAGATACATAGATATACAAACAGATAAAAAGTGGATTCTCATTTGCAGAACTCCTCAAATAGGTGCATTATTTAGTTCTCTTCTATCTGTTCAGATATCTGTCTTCATGGGGAAAAAAAAATGACTAGGCACTCGTTTCCTTTGGGAGTTTAACTCATTCTCAAAATTTGTCCTATTAGCTGCAATTTGCCACAGGGTTCACAGGTTACTGTGGACGTCTCACAGATACACAGTGAAGGGTCTCAAAGTCCTCATATCCTTACAAAATCAGTCTTAAAAGTTTACGTTTGTAAATCTTTCTACAGAGTTGACTCAAATGTGGATCTACCCATACTTTCTTCCTATCTCTGGCAGTACTGGACATTGATTCTGTGCCCCAAATCAGAGTACTAGGAATAAGATGTTGTGTTAAATGGGTGCTATCGTATGTGTCACACTTCTCAACCTAAAATCACAGAATCTCAGCATCAGTCAAGCTGCAAATGACTTTCGGAGATCTCAAATTCAATCTCCTGCTTTCAAGGTAGACCAGGCTCCTCAGAGCCTTGCCTATTAAAATTTTTTAAATCTCTAAAAGTGGAGATCCCACATACTCTCCAGGCAAGCTGTTCCAGTGCTTACAGTTTGCATAGTAAACACAGTCCCTATGTTGAAACATCCCTTCTTGCAAAGCCATTGTTGTCTTTTGTCCTTTTCTAGCACACAGTTACCAAGAGTCTGGCCTCATCTTTCCATAATCCTCCTTTAAGCAGTGGCAGATGATCCTAACAATCTTCTGCTTCTCCTAATGAAGCTTTTTCGTCTCTTTTTCCTCAATTTTGCAAGAACCCATGTGTAAAGTTACAGCATGGAAATGCGTAGCCAACATATGACATCACGCGAGAGGCTTGTCTGACCATGTTCTAAGTAGCCATGTGGTACACTGGTCCTGTGATACAGGAGGGACATCCATCATGACACATCTGTGGAACGCCTTTTCTAACGGGGATCTTCGAAGTGCAGGATCCCACTGTGTGGTGTTGCACCCATTCTTGTAACCAAAAGCCAAGCGGAGCTCATTACCAGGCTACTAATCAGGTCGAAAGCTGTCTCGCAGAGAGCCGAGACAATCACTTGTACACAAGTGTTTAGGGAGACAGTCTGTGACACTAAAGTGAACCTTCACTATAGAAGCATAATTACCTTCTGTAAATCAGAGTAATTCCTATACTAGTGCTGTTCTTCCCAGAAGATGACATGACAGTTCATGTTATGCTTTTTGAAACAAGTGAATAAAACATCGTTAGTGCAAAGTTGTTCAGATAGTTTCAAAGACAAAGGAATAGTTCCAGTACTCCAAAGTAATTGGTAGCACAGTGATTAGCTGATTAGCTAATCCTTTTTCCTCTGTCCTCATGACCAGATCATGAGAAAATACAATATAGAAACACACAAAATTGCTCTCCCCTAATGCAACTCTTTTCGCTATAAGGGAACTATGCAACTGAAGGGGTTTGCAGACTTAGACATGTAAAAGTTAGGCACCTAAGTCTGAGCTGGTCACTTTGAGGTGTCTTTAATATCAACAGAGGGAGAGAGAAGCATGTGCAGAGGGTGATTCAGCCCACTGAAAAACAGCCATCTGAGATGGGCCGGGTAATTTCCCCTCTTCCTTTCCACTGTGAGCCAGATGCGATTAAAACAAGTATAGAGATTAACTTTTGGATATTTAAAGTATTTGTGAGATTCTCCTCATATGAAGTCATTATCTGCATTATGAGGAAGTTCAAGAATTCTTGAGTCAGAAGGATTGATTTCTGTGTGTCATCAGAAAGCTGGCTTTGACAGTGACTAATCTGATCTATCAAAAGCAACAGAAGCTTCTCCCAACGCTTTGTACTTCTGCTGCAGACTATTTGCTGCACATGCTTTTTAAGCTAGATTTTGTCTCCAACAAAGCCCCACACATTTCAAAAGAAGCCCATCTGTGCCTCAGCATTAGCAAGAAATAAACTTGTCCATGAAAATGATAAAGTAACATACAAAGAGTTTGAAGCAAACTCAGAGGAAAACAATTGTTATGTAGCTAACCTCTGTAAGTATTCAACAACTTGCTGAAAAATATATCCTTTCTTCCTGCAGCTGGAAACAGAAAGTTATCTTTAAAAACAACTATGAACTTAATATGGTAGTTCTGAAAAGTTGTCAAGATGGGATTTGAACAGAATATTTTGAATATTTAACAAAACTCCTGAAACTTGAAGGCTTTGCCTCAGTCTGCATCCCTGAGCCATCTGAGGTTCATCGCTCACTGAACTTCTTAGAGGTGGCTCTGCTTTAATCACCAGCCCTTGGACATATGAGCCCAGAATCTCCTTGAAATAACATACTTAACATCATATTATCACGGTGTGGAAGAAAAGAGTGGAAACTACTCAGAGAGAGATGTGTCACCCACCACTAAGCTCAGAACTTTGCAAAGCAAGTTCATAAATCAGGAGGTGACAGTAAACTTTTAAGAGTGTATAAACTTAGACGTGACCAAGAGCCTAGTTTATTTTACAGGCATGATGATAGCTGCGAAGAATGCTGCAAAGTGATGTGGATAACATGGTGGCACACCTGTAACTTCCAGGACTGAAAAGCAGAACTGTTTGCACTTCATTATTCCAGGAAGAAAAAAATACCAAGTCCTCCTGCCACGGCACACCCTCAGTGGAGCCTTACTGTCCCGAGGAAAAAAGAATACATAGCGTACAAAGTATACCTTGTCAGTCTTATTCTCAGTGATTATGTACTTCCAAGGTATGTGGAAGTTTTATAGAGCAATTACATCCGTTGTGACTTTGTAATTACAGTATTAGGAGGTCACAGCACAGGAACTTTGCCAACTCTATTGATTTTTAAGGCTAGACCAAACAAGATATAGATTTGCACTGGACTTGTAGCTTGTATAATATGTACACAAAGTGCAGTATGCTCAGGAGGCTAACGCTGATATGTGATGTTCACGCTAGCAATGGGCCAGATTCTGATCTCTATTACTCTTTCAACATAAATCTGCATAATCACCCTGGAAAAAGAGTGTCTTTGTGGAAACAAGTAATTAGGGGAAAGTCCTTGAGACTGAAGGAAAAAGTTTAAAAAGGTTTTTAAAAATTTGAATAACTTAGGAACCAAAATCAACCTTACTGACTACCAGGAAGATTTGGATTGTGTCTATAGCCCTTAACTAATTTTTGAACCATTCACTCTACAGCAAAAATTCAGTCCAGGACAATGATGTACCAGAACAACTGACAAATTTTTTTAAACTCTATTTTCATTAGAGAAGAAAATAAAAGAAAGAAAGATTTTTTATCAAGTAAGTAGCAAAATTGCTGGAGTTATTGGACTGAATAAGATTGAACAGATCTTACCGAAGCAGATAAAAGCTGTGTTCAGAGGGCATGGTGGATCCCTTTCACACCAGTGTTTGTGAGAATAATAGGAAACTTCAGCCATTCTACACAGCGTGTATTCTTTATTATAACTTTAGGCACGGAGCTTCTTGTCAGTTGGGGTACCTGCATAACAGACTAATTTTCTGAAAAATGTAAAATATGATTTTAAGAAAACCTCATTCTTTTTTTTGGGTGGGGAGAGTGTTAAAAGAAAATGAAATGAATTTTAAAAAACCCACAAATGAAAATGTTTTAAAAAATCATCAGAGACTGCACAACACTGTCTATTCATTCTGATATGATACATTGTAGATTCATTTCAAGAATGATCAGGTTTCTTACATATGTTGTCTTGAATAAATATGCAGAAAATTTATAGAAACAAAAAATAACTCTCTGTAAACGACATTGCTGTAAAAATATTGAAATGTAGTGCTGTAATACTAATCACAATTGATTTTCTTGTGTTGAATGGACAATGTAGTAAACTGTAGGTGGCATCATTAAACATTTCAGTACAACTGAATGCTTTTGTCACTGAAAAAAATGTTTTTGCCAAAAAATTAACGCTGTTCTGTTAGATATTAGAAAGTGTTAAAAAAAATTAAAAACCTCATAACATCTCAAGACCTACTGAGAAACTTTTAGCAGTTTTCAGAACAAATTCCCTTCTCAATATGCTTCTGAAAAGTCTAGGGATTTTAAAACAAACAAACAAAAAACCAAAAAGAACCCAAAAACATTGAAACTGGAATCCATCTCCCTTTAGTTTCCTACTGGCTTCCCACTCTGGCGTGTGCATATTCTAGATTGACTTGAAATTTATGTTTGCCTAAAATCTGACTTGAACTGTCCCATAGAGATGAATTTTGATGTCGTTTGAAAAAGATTAGCTCTTTTTGAGGAATAGAAATATCACAAAAAAAGTATAAAAGAAATTTACTTCTTTAAGGTAGCAGAGTGTAGAAGGGTACCTTTAATTGACACCATGCACAAGACTGTCATTTACACTAAGATTACTGAGCACTGGTTTGTATAATACAATAGGGACATTAAATAAGGGTAAGTGTAATTAATACATAACATTAGTAGGAGCCAATTTTCATTTTCTTCTTGTGGACGGCAGGCTTTATCATTATTTTATTTTTTAATTTCCTGGTGTATTGCCTTCTTTACCAGTCCTATACGAATGAGATAAGCTGTTGCACATTTTGATTTGAAAGCAAGAGGAATGGTAATTAAGTAATTTGAAAATGAAAAGAGCTTAATCAAGGGGGTCTTATACAATATGAAACTGTGCAGAACCTCTATCTACCTTTGAGAAACATCCTACTTCAAAATCTTTTCTAGCAAAACAATGGTAGCCTGATCCTGGTCTCATATATTTCAAGAGCAAAGCCTCCATTGTTATCTCTAACATGACACCTCAAAATATCATTGATTTAAGGGGGTGAAAGTTGTTTTTTTATTATATGTTTTAGGGCTGGGGATACCAAAGTTGTTCAAGTGGCTTTGAATCCAAAGTGTGAATATGATCTACAGGGATGCCCAGGCATACCAGGTTACAGGCTGAGTTGATCACACCGCTGACGCTCCCTGGCCTCACCAGTTTTCAATCCTGTCCATAGCTTTTTTCCCATTCAGGGACCCAGCCTGCTCTGCACCAGTCCCATCTGTGAGGACCCACTGGCTTAGTCTGGGACAAGAAGGGTCACAACAGAAGAGACTGTGATGCTGTGAAGCCACTAAGTGTGTGACATCTCCTGGGTTTCATGCTCAAAGGAGATGTAACAGATGGGTTGTTTCCCTTATGCAGCCAATGCCATAACTTTTCTCAATTGTGTTAGCTTAAACCTTCACTATAAAAGCTGATGCTGGAGCTCATATCCAGACAGATGAGAAACTTGGAGAGGTAACCATTTAGCAAAGGGATCAAGGTGCTACATTTCTTCATGAAACAAGTAAAATGTCCAATAAAGAACAGTACATTAAAGAAGACACAGGTAAAACCTGTTTTTCTTCTTCTGTCATTTGCCTCTGTTTCCTGGGACAGGAGGAACACATATAAAAGCAATGCATGGGAAGAGAATGTATGAATGCTATCATGCTGTGTACTAATTACACTGGTCTATGACAAAGAAGGTTTCAGTGACACTCTGGGATCCAGTAGTTATAGCACTGAAAAAAGAGAGGGGAGACTGGATTCTAGTTCTAGCAACCCAGGGTTTGCTCATTCCATAGCTTACTCCATAACTTGTGAAACAATAAATAAGATTGATGTGGGGAACAAAACTCAAACTGTGTTTCCTTTGATTTGAACATCATGACAGTCAGGCCACAGAAACATGCAATCATAGGATCCCCAAGGCATGAACCCTCAACTCTGGCCTCCACAGCAAAAAACTACATTGCTTTGTTTCAGTTCTGATATAACTTGCTAGCTAGTGATTAGGCAATGCCTGTGGACAAAAGATGATGGAAGACTGAAGACCCTATGCATAAAGAAAGAATGACATTTGGGTCATCCACGTCCTGGACACACAGTCCTGTATGTGTAATGCCTAGACAAGGGAGAAAAGAACCAGGTCTTGTGTTTCCTTTCCAACTAATATGCATGTGTATGCATGTATAGTGAGACACAGATTGTCACGGCTATTTTTCTCTACAGATTGTGGTCATGATTAAATGAGCATGAATATGGACATCTGAAAACGATAACAAGTAGGGGAAATTCCACCCTATTCTGTATCTCTATCTTTCCTGTGAACACTACTTTGTTATCTGCAATATGCAAGCCTTTTGAATAGGTGCTATTAATTTAATATGCATTTATTCTTTCTGATCTTTCTTTAATTTTAAAATTAAGTGAAGTCAGTGATCAAAGAAAGGCCAGAATAATGGCCCTGTAGGTTGATTTTTTTTCTTTTCTTTTGGTCTACAGAAAGCAATGAGAAATAGCACTGTCTGTTTTTTCTGGGCCAGTTCTGCAATGTGTACTTAGGTGACAATGTGGCCTACAGTAACACTGAAGTGCATGGGAGTCACCCAAATAAACAATTACCAAGTAGAGCAAAAGCCTACGATCAAGCTCTAAACACCCTTATTTACCTTTTGTGTTTCAGCAGTTGCTAAGAGCCATAAGTTTATTGCTTTAAGCCATTAAAGTTGGAGCAGAAAGACAGATCCCTGTCCCAAAGAATTTGCAGTAATAGGTTGTTTAACTCTGTATAACTTAAACTCCTTATGAGTGAAAGGTGTTTGCTCACACACCCAAACTCTCTTCAACAGCATATTTAACTATGCTTTTGAAGAACCATGGCCAAGATTAGAACTGTCCATGAACTGCTAACTTCTTTGTCATTCCGCAAAACCAAATTAATGTCCATTACTGATTCAATACTCAAACATTATCAGGAAGAGGTGGGTTGAGAACTTACCAATTCATTTCTTGTAAGGCACTACTAAAGTAAATTGTTTTCAGACAGACCTCTCCAGCATTTCTACAATTTTATACAGAAAGATAAGCTCTGTAGAGATAGTATATAGCTTTTACTAGACTAACCAGTATGGCTGGG
>VZSC01001625.1:345385-383329 GCA_013398225.1 Steatornis caripensis | reverse complement strand
GGGGGGGGGGGGGGGGGGGGGGGGGGGGGGGGGGGGGGGGGGGGGGGGGGGGGGGGGGGACAACAAAAATCCCAATCTCTGAGGCACAATAGAGCTTCATCCAGCCGAAGGGCTTGTGCATCAGAAAGATAGGGGTTGTATTTCCTCCTTTTCTCCTCAGTTAATTTCATCACCTCTTTCTTCAAAACTTGCCTTACATTCACAGACAACATCAGTCACTGATTTGATGGGCTATAAGACACCCAGCCTCAGGACACAGGTAACGATTGATTCATCCCTTAGAACAAAGGTGCCTCCTTGGGACTGGTAGTTGGGCTCTGGACTGTGTAGACCAGTAGTGAGTTTAGAAATTTTTTGAAAATTTGCCCTACTCTTGACTTGCCATTAAAGTCACTAAATTTTTGCATTTAAAGATACTAAATATTGAGTCCTAAGGTTTGGCTTCTGTGTGCTGGAACGGCTGAGGAGGCCAAAGGAAAAGGAACTTCTTATGCAATTTGAAGAATTTTTTTGGAAATGTCATAAAGTATATTAAAATCTTTGAACTTTATTTTCTTCACATTTTGAGTTGTGACATGTATTAACCAAACATGGCCCAAAAGCAATTCCCATTCTGCTAAATTGTTCTACTGAGTGAAAACAGAAAATTTTGTAGAATTCGGTATGGGTTTTAATGACCATAAGAAATTTTAGTACCAAAACCTCTGTTTATGACCCTAAAATCAATTATTTCTGGACAACCTTTGCTGCTTGGCTTACATCGACTATGGTCAGAATTAGTTGTCATTGTATTGGACGAGCCCATGTCTCCTCCTGCCTCCTGTAGTACCTCTACCTCTATCACCTCTTCTTTTTTTTTTCAATTCATGATGCTTGAAATGATGAGAAAATTGTGTCACAGTTGGGGTTTCTTATTTATTATTTTCCCAAGAGGACTTTTTTTTACCAGCATGACACTGAGGTTGAGTCCCTTGGAGTGTGTCATAGGGATTGTTGCTAGTGTTTCAGAGCATATGGCCTTCTCTGTTAATGAACTGGTGGAGAGACACCTCCTTTTCATGTGGCCTCCTCCTCCTCCACCTTACAGCATATAGCATGTGAGAAGAAGCCTAGTGAATGATCGATCTGCAGAACTGAAGTTGGGTCTATGTTACACTTTGAGAACTGTGTCTTTTTTCTTCTGAGGCTACTGAGAAGTTTAGCAGAAAATTGGATTTGGTAACAATCCAGAAGACTATTACCTCCATCTTGAATAGTGGGTAGAACTTAAGTGTTGCTTAAGTGCTGCTGCTGCTTGCAGATGTATAAATCAGTTATTTCCCTCCTCACTGAAATGCATCTATTTCTGGGGTGGGTTGTGGGAGTTGCTCATTTCACTGGTATGCAATAGGTTAAATCATGAGGCACAGGCTATCCACAGCCACTGGAAGGGATGACCTGGGAAAGTACACACTCAAACACGAATTTCTGTTTCTGAAAAGCATTATTACTATTTTGAAAACTTTGCTAGTTAAATCCCACAGCACATACATATTAACATCATGTCCTAGTATCAGTGGAAATTATCTCCGGTATCACAATAAGAGTAATTACTTATGGAGAGAATCACCTCGCCTAAATTTAGTTATCTACAAGTCAGGCATCTAATCTAAGCTAACCACCTAGGCTACCTCTGTAATGAACAGACACAAATAGGCACCGGGGGAGAGAGACACTTGTTCTATCTTAAGATAAATGTCCTGAGATAGGTAGATTGAATCAGCTTCCAGAGGTGCGTATCTCTCTTGATTGACTACAGAAGGAACATAGATAATTAGCCACGACTAGACACCTAATTTCTAGATACCTAGATGCCTAAACTTTAACAAGATGAATCAGAACGAAGTGATTACTGCTAGGTAAACTTCCTCCTACCCATCCATCAGTGAGAGAATGTCTGATGCCTGAAACATAAAGCTTGGATCGTTTCCAAAACCTTCTTTTTCCTTCTCATTTAGAACTTTTAATTCTTCTGCGTGCTGCTTTATCTCATATTGCCTCATTATTAGGATATTCTGATAGTGGTTTCACTTATGCAGTTTGTTACTGTTAGACTATGCAGAAATTGCTATTTTTATTGAAAGACCTGAAACAATGTGCTTTCAGGAGGGGAAATCACAACAAGTGATAAACACATATTTAAAAGCATTTTAAAAGCATCATCTGTATTTTATTTGCTTTTGTTTTAAATCTGGTGCAATTTTAAGTACAGCTTCTATTTCCTACAGGATTTTAAAAATTGCATCTTTTTAAGAAGATCTGTGCCTACAAATAAATCCAGATTCATTTTACTGCAGTGCTTGATATCATTTGTATAAGTTACAGCCTAATAAAAGATAGGGGAGCAAACTTCAAGCCACATCATCTGTTTTCCCCCCCAGTAGAGATATAAAATTATATTTGTTCTGGTTCTTTTTATGTGGTTCATCAGATTAGGATATTTTATTAGACCTCCTACTTTGGGTTTGTAACAATAAGATCCTTCTTATGCCAATAAGTGAAGCTTACAGAAGTTCTGATGTGCTTATAAGCAATGTGAAAAATATAGGCTGGAAAGGCTTCTTCATTTATTTAAGCACATACTTAGTACAAGATTAAAGTTATTTGCTTACATGCTGTCCTTAATATGGATAGGCTTAAAGGCATTTCCATGTATTTTCCTGAATGGGGAACACATTTTCAGATGTGCAATGAATTTTCATTGTTGTTTATTTGATGTTAAGAATATTAACATTAGATGTGCTAATATGCACATGGAGATAAATGGAGATAAACCCAGTTAAGTAAAGTTCATAGAGTGTAATGTAGGGGCAAAAGAGTTGAATAACGGGTGAATAAAAAATCATAGCTTTGGGCAGAAATTTCCATATAAAATTTTGCTCACATTTCAAATGTGAATAATGCATGGTTGTTACTTTGGATTATGGCACATTTTGTCTCGTTCCTGCCTATATTGAGCAAAATAGATTTTTAGGCATAGCCATGTATGTTTTTCAGAATCAAAATTTCTCTAAGATTCACTTGGTGGCACAGAAGGCTATATGCTCTCACAGGTCTATACTATTTTTTTCCAAATCTTGTGGAAAAAAGTGAGGATTTTTAAGGAAATTTGGATGAACAAGCAGTGATGTAGGGCTTACACCCTGTGAGCTGGCTGCTCAACCACAGGTACCGACCAGTCAAATAGAAATTTTACCAATAGCCAATATCCTCAAACTCATGTAACCTTTTGGAGTGCTTGTAAATGTGGACATCGGGATCCTTGGGCCAGGTCACAAACAAAGGGAAACATTAATGGAATAACACATTTGAAATTATCACAGTTTCTGGTTTGCCAGCTTTGAGAACAACAGTGAAAATAAAACATGAAGTCATTGTGATAAAACAAGTTGAACTTTCTGTAATGGGCAGGTGGGTATTATTTTCTGTTTCTGAAAAGCCTGAAACCTTTTCTTTCACAGAAAAAAATAAAACAAAAAAAGAAAAACCAAATCCAAAACTGTGGGTTTTGTGGTTAAGGCACTGAACTAAGACTAGGCAGTGCTGGATTCTGTTCACAGCTTTACTTTGGCATGAGGTTGGGAAAGTCTTTCACTTTTCAAACCTGCAGCAATACTTAGGTGCATGCCTGGAGTTGACCAAACCAAAGATCCCGTAGGTCATCCCAGTCAGTGAACTTAATTGAGAGTATCTACGTCTGCAGGACTGAGACCTTAATTTCTGTCTCTGTTCCAAAGGTGTAAATTTAAGTATGAAATAATTCCTTATTTTCCATCTTTATTTGCAGTGTATATTTAAATAAAACCTATGAAACAGCCCTTTGGTTCTGCTCAGCTTCATTTGAAACGCAGTGTTCAGTATTGAGGAAAATGATTGAAAAAAGAGGTGAGACAGGTGAGCATCCAGAGGAACAAAAAAAAAAAAAATTTAAAAGGCATACCACTGGAGAAAAGGCAGCAAAACTGGGGCTTACTCAAGGCTGAGAAGGGAAGAAATATGGCTTCAGTCATCTGCTATGTAAAAAAGTTATCTGAAAAAGGTAATCTGTTCCTCCATGCACTTTTCAGCAGGACGAGGAAGGGTTACACTGGATGACCCTCCTAATATTCCCTCTGGCCCTATTTTCTGTGATATCTAAGACTGCAAATTTTGTTTGGATACAGGATGTTATCACAGCGGGTCCTGAGCTTCATACACACCTCCAGCCCTACTGCAGTATGGAAAAACTGAGCATAAACAAGCATCTTTGTGTTGTGGTTGCTTTTGGCCAGAGTTTCTAAGAAGCCATCCATCAAAGAGCAAGAATGCTTACAAGTTTTGAGTTGAGAAAGTGCAGCGGCAAGCTTTTGGGGGGATTTCACAATACTGATTTCTTGGTTTGAAGCAAAATATATTTACAAGAGCATCTGCTGGTGTGAGTCTCTTAAATATGGCATATACTCCGTGTTACTGCTTCATCATCATGTATAATTGGCAATAAACCTATTTAGAATTCAAGATGCGTAAAACTGAAAGTCTTTGAAGGGAATAGCTGCTGAGATTATATTCATTGTGCTTTCCCACAATATTTTTCTATGCATAATGTGATAAACCTCCAAGGTGGTTGTAGGCAAAGCTAAAATATTCGCAAGTATGCAGTGATTATGAATTTAGACAGGTTGTAAGACATTTTGATATCAAACTCTTAATAAATGGCAGTAAACATATTCTACATTACTTTATTAAAATGCCTATTAAAACATACACATCCACAGAATGATCACCGGATGTGTTTACTTGCTAGTAAAAAGCCCATGAAGAAAACAGCATGGAAATAAATTTTCTTTTCCTGCACTACTATGATAAGAATTAAGGCATGCATTTAAAGTTCATATTATTTTCAGTGTGTTCACAGCACATCCAGATAATCAGATATTCAAAGGAGCATTCCCAGTCAATTCCAATACGCCACAACTCATGGTAAATCGAGTTGTGTAAGTGATAGTTCCATATCCCATGATGGGTTTTGAGATTTCAGAAAACCTGCTCACTCCAAAACAACAAACAAACCAAACATCAAATCTCCAACAAATATATTCTGGTTAATTTAATGCTTTTCAAATCAAATTTGTCCATATTTATTTCTATTTTTCTAAATATTTATTAACAAAATTTTAAACATAAATGTCCCATTAAGCCAGAAGAGCAGGGGAATATTTTTTTTCTTTTTAACATTTCAGAGTGCATAGTGACAGTTTTAGGGGAAAAAAATCAAATTATGAGTTGAAAACATAGGGAAACTTATTCTCTCTGAGTACAAGTTTTATTTTCTTCACAAAGTCCTGATCAACATCAGTGATAAACTCATGCAATAGCAGTTACATAGCTCCATACCATGCTTTTAATCTAGAGATGTTGCAGATCCTAAGGAGGTTGAATATGCTACATTTTTTGTGGGCAGTGGATAGCAACTGTCCTCCTAACGGAAATACCCCTGCGTGTTGCCTCTGTGGGAGGTATCCGTGCCTCAGTGTGGAATAAGCATCTACTAGGCTGGCAGAAAGAAAAGAGCTATTGTACCATAAATTCACACAAAACGTCACTCTAGCATGAAGTGTGTGCTGGACCAGCACGTGGTGCCCTGTGACCGCAGAGCTGGGAGGTGAGTGGGAAAAGGCACCATGACACAGCTAATACCTCCCTCAGGACAGACTGAGCAAATGTTAATGCCTGGAGCTTTTTGCCTGCTAACAGAAAAAGAGAAATTATCTTCAAATGTTGGTGTCTTCCTGACACACGTAGCCTCTGCAGTCATTTGCCCTGAAAATACTAATGTGATCTGGTTGTGAAAAGCTTTGTGTGCTCAGAAGCACAACTAGCTGCTGTATACTATGGGTCATACCATGGGATCCCTGCTTTGCACAAAGGATAAAGTCTCGTCCCCACAATAACCGGCGCTCATGCTTCCCTTCTCTTTGGTAAAGCAACTATCTTGCTCTTGATACCTGTACTTTGCAGTCCTCAAGACAAGTCAGATTGGTTTGATGGGTAAACTGAGTCCCAACAGGCTGAATTAACACAGGGAGAGGCTTGCAAAGTGGGTGGACGGATTTGTCTCCTTGCCTTTTCCCTTAACCATGGAAATGATCGGTACCACTTTAAAAGAACAATACTTTACATCCTGTTGGAGTTTAATATTTTTCTTTCCTGTGATTGCACAATAGCACATTCCTACCTGCCTGTTGGAAGTATTTTCTCATTCAGAAATGAATTTTTGGACAACGTACAACAGCAACATACCCTACAAAACTCCTATTTTTACAGCACTGCTGTTGCTATAAGAACTATTTATACAAATAAGTAATATACCCCACAGTGTAATATCTTTCACTTGCCTAATGTACTTTTTGACATATGATGAGAAACTGCAAGCCTTAATCCCCAAGCCTAGGTTAAAATGACTGAGCAATGTACCATCCAAATGAAAGACTGTCATTGTTCTTACTGGAAACAGACACACTTATTTCCACGTCTGGCAATAATATTGTTTTAAAGCAAACTGTGAAGAAATTATGCAAGCTGAGTCAAAAGCTGGAATATGCATTTAAACATCCTATTAATAGGCTTGGAAGAGCATGCATATTAAAAAAAATTGCTTTATAAGGAACTGTTTTCCCTATGAAAAGTCTACTTGAAATGTCTTTATTTACTGTTCAAATGGTAGTGCCCCTTTATATCCTCTCTGATATCACTGATAAATGCATTGTGGGGGGCAAGATGGACAAAGAACAGAGTAAGAATGAACACAGAAAAGGAAAATAAAGAAGCAATGATGTTGTGTTGCTCTGACACACTGGGAATTCAGCAGACCAGCAGCATCCCTGCCACGAGGGGTGTTTCTATGTTCATTGCATCATGAAAAAGGACATTATCAGGAAGAGTTTGAAAGAAAAATGTATGGCAATAAGATTCCAGGGTGTTCCCCTGAGAACAGACACAGACACAAAGGTGTACTTGGACATGTACAGAAGAAACAAGGAGAGGCTGGAGGATATGTGTTAGCAGTGAATGGAAAGAGATAAGGAGATTCCACTTGACCCAGGCTGCGTGGAGCCATGAGAAGCCACCACCCCATCGCGCTCTCTGTGTCCCCTCAGCTGCCCTTGTATGCAGAGGTCCTGGGCCCTCCGGAGCCAGGGCACGTCTATGCGTTCACATCTGGACCAAACCTAGCACTAATGGTACAAACACAGCAACTGCTTTTAAGGATTTCTCAGAGCAGCTCAAACCCTCCCTTTATGTTGTTTTAGGGACACCACAAAAGCAGTTGTATCCTAGTGAATTTACAAGAAAGCAGAAAAGTTGTTTATGCCCCAGGAACAGCAAAAAGGAGCAAGCTCATCCCAGTGTCCATATCAGTTACATATTCCCCCTCTTCTTTCTGCCCTTCCCCTTCCCCCCCCTGTCTCCGGCCCTGCTGCTCAAAGGAGAAAGTAACAGAGATATTTGAGATTATAAAGGGTTTTGGATGAATGAACCTGGAGTGAGTAAAGCTCTTAGAAAAGAATTTAAAGGATCGCAGTGGCATGTAGTCATGTTATATAAACATATTCTGAATGGTACCATCATACACCCAGCCCTGGCGCCACAATTGCATTAAGTGAAATTTTATACAGAAATTGTGAAAGTGCACTGGGGTTGGTTGATTATCTGCTCTTTCTGTTCCCTTTCAGACATGAAGCAAGAATCCAAGGTGCAGGAGAAGAATGTGGACAGTGCCAAGAGGTTCCTGACCTAATCTAAGCAAAAGGTTTTCTTTCTCTTCTTTTTTTTTTTCTTTCCCATCTTTCCCTTTCTGATTTGGTTTCCTCCACAGAGTTCAAAGCTGTCACTCCCATCAGAAATGAACACCTGGAATTGACTGTCATTGGGTTTTAAAACTTTCAAACACCAAAAAAAAGAGACAGAAGAAATTGGAATAAGGCCATGGCACAAATGCTGTATGGTACTTCCTGAAATGTCTAGTGGATATTTACCCTGTGCACCTTGACAGGTTTGAAGCATGTGTGGAGGGGGGAAAGTTACAATACTATTCAGGAATTGTTTATTCTTGGCAAAATAAGTTCATTAAAATGAGATTCTGATTAAAATGAAAGGCTCTGGCTCATTTGAAATATTAATTTAGGCCTTGAATTCTGCAATCTGCCTGCAAGGGTCTCCCTGCAAGATCAGGGCTCTGTTTGTTAAGTAGTAAAGCATTGTTGCAAGTAAAGCCAACTTTTTTGCTTTTAATGTTGTCTGATCTCTTTCTCTGAGCTAGCCCAGGTCTGTTGACCTTCGGGGCAAACCACGAAGCCTCACTATTACTTGCACTAAGGATGAGTATGTGGTTTACGTTTGAAGGGGGAAGGGGGTCGGGAAAAATCTGTCATGTGGGGTATGGGGTAGATTTGTTTGGAGGTTATATTTCCTAGTGATGATCTTACTTATCCCTGGTTCTACCACTCATAGGATGCCACCCCATTAACCTGTCAGTAACAACTGTTGGTCACTGCACTAAAAATGAGAGAAGAGACAGTCACTATCCAGATACTTATGGACTGGACTGAAACATTTCAATTAAAGAGTTTTGATATTTTTTCTATTACATTTTCCCCCTCAAAAAAAAACCCCTTTATCATTAGATAAAATTTCTGGTCCCTGAGATATGTGCAATTCTGAATTAAACTCTTTTCCTCACCTTCTAAACACACGCAGGCACACAAAAACAAAAGCGAAAAAGAAAAAAGAAAATATGCCTCCCCTTATTTTTTTCCATCAGCTCTGAGTATAAATATCAACCTATGTGCTTCTCTAGTGGAGGGATTCAATACTGTGACAGAACATACCCTAAACAACAGAAGAACCCTACAGGGAGCATCCGTGTCGGGGTTAATGTGAAGACATGTTTTCCAAAACCCTTAAACAGACAGAGTCTGAGAAATCCCTTCACTGAAATCCCATATGAGGCATTACAGATAAACAGTAGAAGTTGGTTCTTCCTATGCATGAACTTAAAAACTCCACCAGCCGTGTCAAATAATGCCTGTTTTAACACAAAATGAACAAATACATTGTGGAAATTCCATGCAAATCCTGTTATTTTAGTAGCTACACTGATACGACACCATGATTGTCTTCGTTTAATCATCTGTTTTGTCACCCAGTGACCCCTCCCCACTTGAGAACAGGAATTGGGAAAAGGCAAGGTGACCCATGGGTTGAAAAGGAAGCAGATTTAATAAAATAATAATAAAGAGTTCATATTAATACTAATATAAAATACACAAAGTTATACTCAGTCCATATAGTGACTGCAAGCTGCACATTCCCAGCGGTGAATGGCAGATGTCAAACCCTGTGAGCACCACAGCTCCAGCAAAGGTGGAACAGTCACACCAAATGGACAAGCAGGCCTTGGGAGCAGAAAGATGGGCGAGACCCTCCAGGGATGGTGACCATTGAGGAAAGAGAGCCTGTCCCCAGCAAGATTTCAATTTACAGCGAGTGTGACATTTATGGTATGGAACACTTCGGTTGGCCAGCTTGGGTCATCTGCCCTGGCTTTCGCTCCTCCGAGCTTTAGCACCTGACTAACTCGAAACTGTTAAAGACCTTGATCACTATGGAAACCTGCACACCATGGCCAGCCACAAGCTACAACAAAGTGTCTTACCAACTTTGTTCTCACGGAATTGGGTGCTGCAGTCTTCTCAAAAATGCAGCTTTCCTGGATAGAAAATGGATTCTGTGATTCTGTCCCAGCAAAACCAAGACAGTGATCTGGAAACACTCTCAGGATGGAGGCTTTCAAGGGGGAGCAGTTTATAGGGTAGGTTTCAGTTCGAGTATACGACACACACAGGTAAGCTTCTATAAGAGGTGTCTACAAGTGTGCAGGGAATCTAGGCTGTCATTATAGTCAAGACATCTGTAGGGCTTAACTGCTCCCACATTGATGTTTGCATTTGAGAAGCTTTAGAGTACTGAGATACAAACTGAGGGCCCTGAGTATGCCTTGTGTCCAACTGAGTATGTCTTATTCCTTATGGTACTGACTTGGCAGATGTAAGAAGGACGTGGAAGGCAAGTGCCTTTCTATAGCGACAGCTGGAGAAGAGGTGGGGTGCCTTAAGGCAACTCAAAGTGGCAATAAACACCTCTGTGTGGGTAAGTGATTCAGGCCCTTAGTGTGGTAAGGGGAGCCTAGAGAGGTAGTCACTTCCCCCTAAAATAGACACCAAGATTTGGTTAATTGAATTGTTCTCCAAACTCCATGCAGTTATCCAGTTATCATCATGTGCATCCTCAATATCCAGTTATCTTCATCAAAACACTTAAATCTAAGCATTTCCATCCCAGACTGAATCCCAGTCCGATATTTCAGTTGAGCTTAGTTATGGGTTGAGTTCTATAAGACTATATCAAGAGTGCAGTGCACACCACTACATTGTTGGAAGGTCACTGCTTAGGCCTGGGGCCACATAGCATTTTCCCCACAACTACCAGGCAAAGCTTGGGATTTAGCACAGGCCAGGGACCAGTCCCAATAAACAATTTAGATGCAGCTAGCCTGTTTTGAAGGGCAAGCTTCGTATAACATTGATGTGAGGCATGCCATGTTCATTCGTGTCAAAGAAATACCCTGTAACACGTGCTCCTACAGCTCTGACCTATGTGTCATAGAGTTGAAGTGCAATTAAATGGGATTTACTGGTGTTACAATTTTGGATTTAGATTCCAAAATCCCATTTTATTTATTTTCAACTCTTAGTCCCTAACTATTTCCCTAACTGGAAAATAAATGAAGTTTTGTTATTTTGAGAAGAAAATTTAATGTCTAACAGAAAATAGATGTCTAATTTATTTCAGGGTACATCACTTAAGAATTTCATTATATCATTTAGATTTTAGTTAATTTCTGTTATCTGGAGTCCCCATTAATAAGGGTGCTGAGGGCAATAGAGATCCCAGAGCCCACAGGAGCTGTTAAGTTTTCTTAGATCAGCTATGATATTGTTTATACATAAGTTTATATGTAGGTCTGATACCCTAACATCTGGTCGGAAATGAAAATCCCTCTGAGCTTGCAGAGGTGGTCATTCTGGCTCCAAGTGAATTTCCAGGGAAAGTTATGGCTGTATACTCCTCCTCTTGGCATCCCACGTGCAGGCACTGAGCATGAGACAGGAAAGAGCAAAGTCCCTCTCCTGAGTCTAGCTAAGCTCACCTGCTCAACCTCCATAATATATGTATTCCCTTATCTGTTATTTCTCTTCTGAGAATGTTTATATTTATTTTCCTTATACAAGACAGCCCCATTCAGTCCTTACTTGCATTCCATCCTCGTCGTTGTGGATATTTCCTTCTATTACAGTGCAGGTATTTGGCAAAACAAGATAACAACAGGGAGCTTTGTTATAATCCAAAGACTAAAACTTAAAAGCCTGTAAGTGGGAGTATTTTTCTGATGGAAAGCGAGGCACCAGCTGCTTCTTGGGGGTAAAACCTTTCCTTGAACCAGTACCTCTGTGTTGGTATTATGTGGTGCTTCTCCTTATATCTCTTTTAATTTTCATTTACGTTAAGATTGTTTTCTTAGAGTTGTCTCACATAGCGAAGAGGAAGGAAAGCATGAATAGACTATTGACTCTTCTAGCTTCATATATAATGCATATGGCACTCTTATCTGTGGAAAATATTATCTTTATAGCAGAATGTATTTAAGAGGTCAGAGCACTCCGTTTGTTTTGGCAGGGAAGAGGATTCAGGATGACTAGCCATATCTAGCAGTACCGTAGGAGTCAAGATGCTAGGGTTGTGTTTTCCCCTCTTCCTGTATTACCTTAGGAAGTCACAGGGGTCTTCTGTGCTTATGTATGTTAAATATCTACCTCCAGAACTGTAGCAGGATATACCTGCACTCACTCGTAGCAGTCTCTTTTCCTCCATACAAGACCATTTTTATGCCTCTCCTCTGGTTTCACAAGAGAAAAGACAGAGGGAGTATTTACCAGCCTCATGGTGAAGCCATTTTATATCTCAAGCTCTTAGCTCCTTCTTCCAGCCTTCCTACCAACACTTTAATCTCTTACAGCTGCCTTTAACATTGCATGGCTGCCTCTATCCCTTCTCTTGCTAACTCCAGATCTAGGCTTCATTCAGAAGCAAAGGAGAACAATAGAGAAGGTGCTGCACTTACCTTGTAAAGGGATTGTTCCTTCTGCCAGCTAGAAAAGGTGAGGCAGTCCCATGGTACAAGGTTAAGGGGGAGAGACTGGGATAATCCTCCATCCCCAAACTCGCCTGCCTCCCAGGGCACGGCAATGCTCCATTTCTTAAATTCTGTCAAATCCTTTGAAATCATCAGATAAAAGATAGAGTGATAGCACTGTTCTGGGTTTGCATAAATACAAAGAAGTAGGGTTCTCTTCACAGAAGTTGAGTAGATGGTTGTTGTTTTTTGCCATTTAATGGGAATTTCTGCACTCCATGGAGTATAAATTGTTTTGATAGCCTGCTGAGAGATGTTGGGGCAAACATCTTGGAAGAATACTCTTCAATACCATTATTATTTATGTTATACATCCAAATATACATGAAAAAAGCAAGTAGATGTGAAAGGATAAGAAATTTACCTGTTACTGCTTTCCTCTACACATAGACTGCCATGAGACCACCAAATGAGAGAAACAGGAAAACAAACTTTCAGAGTTCCAACTGAGACTGGAGTCCCACCATCATAAGCAGAAGCAGTTCCTGAATGACAAGACAATCCTTAACCTAGTTTACAGCCCAAAACAGGAGCACTGTTGTGCAGGAAGGGAACCAAGGCAGAAGTTTGCAGTATTATGTGATGTGTTGGAGGATATGTCAGTAATAACCAAAACTGAATTTGAGTAAACTGAACTTCTGTTCGAGAACAGGAATATGGCTGGTGTTTATACTGAAAGAAAGACTTCAAATTTGCTGATAGAGGAAAATTATCATTCTTCGTTTCTCTTATGTGTTGAAATACAGTCCTTCAGATCAAACAAGTACGGTTATTGACAGTAAGCTGTTCAGATTCCCAGAAGGTACAAACTTTCAATAAAAAGTACTGGCATAGGTACGTACAGATGAAGGATAAATTCGCCATATCTACTCACCTGATATGCAGGATATGCAATTTAGCAGGTTTGCGTACATCTGTGGTAGCTTGAGGATCTTCAGCAGGGTGCTCACTTTGAAATGCTTGAACAAAGATGCAGGTATCCTCTATTATATCCTGTGCAAGGGGAACTTTAATGCTGGCAAAGAAAGGAGAGGGAAAGCACATGGTGGGAGCCGTTCGAGCTCCTTCTTGAAGAAAGGGTTTCTCATGTCATTTTGCACAACGTGGCGTATTCCAAGGACAAAAGCAAAAAGCTCTTCAGAAGTTTCTTCATGAGCTGGAGATAAAAGTAATCCCTGCTAGGGATGGTTTAACAGTATGCATATATGGGGGAGGAATTTCAGAGGAAGGGAAATACCCCTCCACCCCATCCTGAATTTTCAATACTACTTTGTAGTTCTGCCCACTTTTGAAGTAGCTTAAAAGAAATGGAAGTAGTTGGAATGTTTTTACACAAGAAATACTTCCTTTTGTATAATTAAAATTATTGTGGTTGGCTCTTAGAGTGAGAGGCTCATAAATTAGTTTCCAGTAGCAATCAGTATAGTTAATACCCGTCCTATCAAACCAAGTTAACTCATGTTCATTTTGGGCCTCATCCAGATCTCATTGATGTCAGAGGAAAGAAACTATTGACATAAATGGGCTTTGGAGTAGAACCTACAAGCTGAAAAGAATAGATAATCTGGTTATTTCTGCAACAAAGAAGAAGTACATCCAGTGAAAATAAAGAGCTGAAATTCAAAATAAAATATTATATTTAAAAAAAAAAAAACAGCCAAAAGGACACAATGATAAAGGGATAGAGTGTTTTGTATGACTCAGATTTCTGACAGGGAGAGACAGGGAACCTCATGCTTCAGAAGGTGACCACATCAACAGTTAGAAATCAGGCAGAGACGTAATGGAATATGACAATTTGCCTTTAATACCTGATACTGCAGGATTCATGTACCTTTCTATTGATTAATACTTGACCAGTGATGCAGAAAAAGTATTGCAAGAGATGACCTTAGGGTTCATGTGTTCTGGCTAGACCTGTGATATTGGATGTTGAACTTGTCCTGGTAAAAAATAGAGTTCAAAATAAGATATGAGGCAAAGATCCTGAAGGACGCACAAACTTAAGAAAGGTTTATAAAGAATCTAGTATGTTGAGTGGTGGCTGTGGCCAAGCTGGATGAATTATTAAAAGTTATGAGGACCTCTGAAATGAGTTCAGTACTCAGCAGGTTTCCCATGGGAACAGACATCCGCAATGCAAATTCTGTACCCAAGCCCTGCAGCATGATTGCCAGATCCAAGCATTAGAGTAATGCATAAATCCCTTTTTCTCTCCCCTTACAAATAATGAAAATAGAAGAAATAAAAAATTTGAAGTCTTTTTTTTATTTGCATCATAGTTTAAGGAATTAGAACACCACTGCCACTCTAAAAGCTGCTCTTTCCCACTATGAGTATGAGAAATTACTTTATTGTTTAAAACATGGATGGGGTACTCACTTCCCTACAGATCTCCACTTACGTTCCCACTTGGCTTGTCTGCATCCCATTTCCATATTCTTTCTTTGATTTCTTTCCTCCAACACCTAGTGCCCATGTTTTCCATGGCATCCTGGAGGTGAAGTTCTTCCCTACAGTGAAACCATTAGTAAAATGCCTATTGAATTCAAGAGGGCCAAGTTTGTGTCAGTGACAACTGGCTTCACTTCCTACTTTGTAATTTCTTAATATAATCATTCTTACTTAAATCATTCTGTGAAGCACTCTGCTCTGAAAATTTTGCCAACATTAACAGTCACGGATTTCCTGTGGTCAGGGTGCTGCAGCTCCCCTGTACAGTTCCTACATCCAAAATCAAGCAATATTCTTGGTTAGATGTCACTGTCTCATTCACATCACAGTTACATGCAGTGATATTGCATAGTATTGTACCCATGACATTGGATATTAATTACTAGATGTCACTTTGCTCTGTTGTATTCTTCTCATATTTTTAAGTAGTAAGTTCAGCCAAGGTCATGTTTTATGTACTGTATTTGTGTTCTACAGATTTTAAATTGATGTAGAGAACCATGTCATTTAAATAACAGTTCTAGTAACCCAAAAGATCAGCTCAAGTCTCCCAGGCCAAAAAGCTGAAATAAAAGTCTAGATTTCCAAAATATTCCATAAGTCTGCAAAACGCCTCTTAGATGATCTGATAAATCACTTGACGTTTTCATACTTTGATATCTTCAATTTTGAAGTGAGGAAACACTCTTATCTTTTTGAGGGCAAAATGAGGCTTATTCTTCTATTGATAGATTATTCTGGGGACTTCTGCCAATGCAAAGCTTTATTAAAACATTCTAATGGACATATGTCTAGAGGAAAAACAATGCCAAGATATGAAAGTAAGAGAAGACTATAAAGGGTCTAACCTCAGTTGACCATTGTAAAAAATATGATTTCCTCATGGTGAGATTAAAACCTTCATTTGTGTTTACTGAACCAGATCAAAGGATGAGAGCACGGGAAGAAAGATTACTGGTCTTGCTTTTGTATACATTTTTATGGCAATAACTCCTTAGTTGTACATGTACATAACCAAAGCAACTCCCTTTTCTGTTAAAAATTTAAAGGGTGATGGTTGCTTTAAAGGTATCAGAAGTGTGTAGGCAAACAGTAAGACTTCTATTTGTAAGAATTTAAAAAAGCAAACCAAAAAACCAACCCCAAGCTAAAAACTCTTCCTCTTTGAAACAATGAAACAAAACCAAGACAAAGCTCCGGAACCTGCCCCATAATATCCCTCTTTAAATCCCAAACTACGTCAGAAATTAAACATCAAAATGGTCGATATAGCTGAAGGAGGTAAATTACAACTACTTGGGAAATCAAACAGAAAGCTATTTTAGTAATCACATTAGGATTTAAAAAATATGATTATGATTTGGCTATATGGCTGTATAGATGCAAATGGAGCATTAATATTTACAAATATTACTGTGAAGGAAGTTTTCCTGTTCATTTGCATATGGGAGAAGTCCTTTAATTCCTGCATTCGAAAGGGAGGGAAGAGGCCTCATCGGCAAACAGACTTACAGGAAATGAAAAGAAAAGTGAATGCATTTTCAAGTACTTTGAGAAAAGTATTGGATTTGTTCCAAAAATCCAGCACCTTTACTGGGGCTGATATGCCTCCCCAAAACTGTCAAGATGAATCCCTTGATCAGAAAAAGGGTCTGGTGCTGCAGAAGTCTATCAGTGTTCTTGAATTACTAACTTTTGAGCCAAAGAGTATCCTGTACAGTCAGGAACAGATATATCCTGAGCAGAGAGAAGCAAAAGAGCTTGTACAGTGTTTTCCATATAGGAAAAGATTGGCTTGGAGGAATTTTGGTTTTGCAGTTAAAAAGTGTTCACACACACAAAAAAATCTATAATCAAATCAAAACACTAGATGTAAAAAATGATAACATATTGTTTTTTAATTGGTAAAATAAAAAAACCCCACCAAAACATTTAAAATGCACATTTTTCAACCAAGACAAACATAAGTATTTAATTTTGACTGCTGATATAAACTCCATTTCTTGCCAGCCTATCTCATCAAAGAGAAATATCTTCCTGGTATAACCAGGTAGTTTAGAAAGAAGCTGGATTTATGATTAAAAGGTGGTCTGTCACTAAAGATATGTGGTATATTTTTTGTACTTGCTGAAAAATTCATTTCTGTATGGTAATAAGACACTAATTTTAATGCTACTTCAATACTTATTTGCAAAAATGCAGAGGTTTTTTTCCAGAGAGGTTTTGACATGTTACAAAAGCAACAGCCCAGCTGATCCTTAACAATTTACCAAAAGGCTGAAATACATTTTTCCTCATGTACCCAAGCTGTTCTGGCAGATAATCCACACTTGGGCTGACATTGAATCGTCTTAGTTCTCATCTTTGTTTAGGTGTATCTTTGTGATCTTTGTTTATATTTACATAGAAAACCAAGTCAAGTGCTCCTATCTTTAATTTGAAAAAAAAAAAAAATAGTTATTTAGGAAAAGACTCCTCTGAGTAAATGTCAAAGTCTAAAGTCAGTGCCTACATCTGAGCTAGGCCTCATGACTGCATCTCATTCAGACATCTTCTTCTGAAATAGATGTCTCATATAGGTGGGATGAGTCATTCCTAAAATACTTGTGCTCTCCATAGACTGCAAAGGGAATTGAGAGGGGTTAGTTCAGCTGTAGTCTTCTCACTGATATAATTTGGATTTCAGTTTACATGAATCACCTGGTCTACCACTGCCGTAAATAGAGAAAAGATGTGGGACGTCAGCAGGTGCATTTATCTTTTCCTAAAATAGGCAGCATGAAGCTGCGTATGTCTCTTCACAGACTAGAGAGGGAGCTTTGATGCCTAACCTTTAGATGGCTGAAGTGAGAGAACATAAATCCCACCACAATTCGTAAAGAAGTCTGTGACCCCAAAGTGGACGTTTTTGCTTTTACAGCAGTGCAAATAATGAAAGTAATATAAACTCACCAACACAACCCAAAATAAGTTGACAGTTATTAAACCTTTCAGGCCAAACAACTCCTTCCAGCTTCTGTTAATACTAATGTTTTTCTGCACCAGGCCAGAAGAAAAACTTTTAGACTGTATTTGCCAACCAGTATCCAGATAAGTCGCACACCAATCAGTGCAAATCCCATCTTGTAATCACTACGTGTGAATTTACTGTTCAGAACACACGGTTCCAGATTTCTCTCACAAAACTGCATCAGAGACACCGGCATATATAATATGTAATATATAATACTACATGAACCTAACCTGGAGCTTGTTCTGAGGTTACTCAAAGGCACCCGTCTCCTATCAACAAAATCACTCAAAACCAAGATTATCAGCAGATATAGTGACATTAACATCCGCATCTACCTCAACTCATATCGTAACTCAAATGTCAGAACACCCAAAAAAACTCAGCTCCTCAGCCAACTCCCTTTCAATGCCAGTTCACGACTGACCACAAAAGTCATCAAAATTACATCCCTGCCTCCTCTCTGGGGCTGTTCAACTTAACCACTTCATTTGCAGAGATAGGGAAAAACACGCATGTCTGAACAAACACCAGAAAGATGAGAAGAAAACGCACATTGCCATCCTCTCTGCTCAGTGAGTCGCATAAGAAAACAAGAAAAGTCACCTCCCTCAGGGTGTGAGATGCCTACAGATGGCAATGTGGCCTCTTTAGCCCTTCCTACAGCCCAGCTCAAGTGTACTGAGGATTATGATGGGAGATGAACACTGCCACTGCCAAAATTTGACTTGAAACATGCAAAGCAAATGATGTCTCAGAAACACCCTCAGGAAAAGTACTGCTTGACTTACAATGGAAGGAGTCTAAGAAGGGTAGATTTCCTAAAATACATCAATAACAAAAAAGACAGTCACATAAATAAGCCTGCTCCCTCCAATAAATCACCTTCTCTTGTCCCCTCCTTGAACATTTCTGACTGTTTGTAGGTACATTCATGCATCAATGAAAGGAATTTAATCCTTTCAGTACACACAGGAAAGACACAAAAATTCCATTCCTTTGGTTAAATTTAGTAAATGAGCTATTGAAAAACAAATCAATTTTGCCACTATGAGTGCTAAGATGAAGCATTCAAAAAACGTTGTGAAAGAACTTTCAGGTTTCAAAAGCCAGACAGTGTTTAAAGAAGGCTGTTTTACACCATTTCCACAAGTCCAATCATTATGCAAAATGTTTTGCAAGATATAGATATATAAAAGTACCAAAACACTGACTATGGAACATTTCAAACTATTACTGCTAGGATGAGACAAGATTCTTTGTTTATGTTTGAGAAGAGATACCCTCATGCTTTCAAGATTGTTGATTTGGACACTTTAAATAGAAAGTAAGAAAGAGTATTTAAAACAGAAAAGGAAGGGCACCTCTCGTGTGTGCTCCACAGAACAGTAGGCTCTTGTCAGACCACCTGTCCAGGACACAGGAGACCAGATTCGCTGTTCTCTCATGTACCCATACACACATAATTTAAGAAAGGTCTCTACTTGAAAACCTATGGGCTAGTTGATGGTGAACTGAGGGATTGGGGCTATGCTGATGTAACTTTCTTTAGAAACTGCTTCTGCCGAAAAAAAGAAAGAAAGAAATAAAAAACCAAAACAAAACATAATTAAAACCCCCACAGGATCCATTGAGCAAAAACACAAGGACACGATTTAAGAGCTTAGTAATTACATAGCTTGCCTTTGATCAGAAAGCATCCTAGATGTCAGTGCATATTCCAAGGGTGATTTCTGGCCATTTCATATGTAACAGTCATTAAACAATATGCAAAAAAGAGGCTCCAACTCAGGAACTGATATGTAGGTCTCTTCCCATCCAAATAAGCCCCTAAGAGCAATGTGTTATTTTAAGCTTTCTTGCCAAGAGAATGGCGAATCATTTTTTAGACATCTTTACGTGGGGACTACAGAGCATCTCAAACTCTCTAAAGAGATAAAGGTTAATACCTTTCTCAGGGAAATGTAAGCTTAGATTGTGCTTCAGGAGGAATTGAACACACATTTACTATGCTCTTTAGAAGCGCTCTAACCGCTGCACCACAGCGAACCTAGACTTGTCTACGTTAGTTAATGAAGGGGAAGATACTCATCCAACTGGGATTGTAGGTTAGGTAGTGAGAAGGGAATAAACTATATTGCCTAAATCCTAGGTAAACCACTTGGGGTACTCCCCCTGCTTTGTCAAGCAAGGGCTGATTTGGGGTCCTGACTGGATGGAGACGTCTCCTTACAGCACTAAGTCAATCATCTGCAGATTTAGAAATGGTAAGATTCAAGAGAAAAATTTGGGGTTTCATAATGTTTTTTTGAAGGCAACTGCCCAGTCCTTTGCGCTTAGCAGATCCAGTTCTATGGCAGCACTTCATAGGCAGCAGTATATAGGATATTTACATGACATACTTTAGTCATGTGGCTTAATGCAGTCCCAAAAAGTCCTCAGATATTTAAGTACTAGGGGAATACAGGCACTATATAAATATAGTAAATGGGACTAAGGCTGGGATCTGTATGAGATAGATAGTAAGAGAAACTAGTTCAATTTCAATAAAGCCTGTCCTGGTTCCCGTTTATGTTAATGCAGAGACTCTATAACCCAAGTGGAAATAGAAAGAGGCTGCTGGTGTGGAAACAGAGCACCCTGAAGGCAATTTGTTTAAAGCTTCTGCGTGATTGTGAATTAATGCTGTAGAGGAAAAAAATGTACTTGCAGTTTCAGGACAGATACAGGGGAAGAAGATGTTTCCAGTCAATATAAAAGCAGCAAGATTCCTGGAAAATGAGCTTCCAAAAGTTTTCACTGCTGTTGTGGGCTGAGTTAGACAGATATGCAGTGGGAGAGGACATTGCATTTCTCTTGGAAAATGAGAAGCACATGGGAAATAAAATTGTCAGGGGTTTTGCTTGGAATTGAAAATTGTTGAAGGTTAAAGTCTTTAATGTAGGGGGTTTATCAACAGAAGCAGAATCTGTGGTTTCTATCTGACTAGCAGTGAGGTCTGCAAAAGCTACTTCCTGCTGATGAAATTATATAGCTAGAGATTTCAGTCCAGATTTTGTACTCAGGAAGCCCTTGAAAACTTGTTTGCCGCTGTCGAGCTGTGGGAATTAATAGATATAAAATTAACTACTGACATATTTTTGAGGCAGCCCAAAGTGCAACAGCAAAGATCCTAGTGCAAGTGGAACAGAGAAGTGTCCCTCTGTGTCACGGTGGGCAGGAGAACGGGCAGCAGTGCAAGTAACAACTAACAAAGCTGCATTTTGCATAGACTGGAAGGCAATCTAAATTCCAAAATTGCAATGCACTCTTTGTACAATCATATCCTTGCCCCTCAAATGGATAGGCCAGACAGTGCAAGTCACTATGACCAAGGTTTTCCAGTATCACTCCTGATTTTCAGTGTCCACAGAGAGGTGTCTCAAAAGCACCCAATTGTCAGACTCTGGGGACTAAAATGCAAAGAAATCATTCCCCTTTTACAATGGCTTAGCAACCACAGTAAGTAATGGAGGAGCTCAAAATCACACGTTCAGCAATGAAACATCCAAATCTCTGTGTTGAGAGGTTTTCAGCTAAGGTGATGCAGGTTATGTTATTGTTACTCATTGATCAAAACCCTACAAGTAACTTAAACTACATAACCTACATATAGGCAGCAGTTGCCTCTTTTTGATTGCTGTATAAGAAAGGGCAAGGCTTGAATACAATACAAGGGCATGTAAATAGACCTAAACAAGGAACGCTAAAATAAAAGATGACCTTGAAGAAATAGTTGTGGGAACAAAAGCAGTAAAGAGTGTGTAACACTATCAGAATGATATAACAGCAAGCTATGGTCCTGCAGTCTGATGTGGACAGGCATTCCCAGTGCCCATCACCTCTATGGAGATTGGTACAAATGTTTCACCTGCCAGCATACATCTTACCAGGCACTCAGGACCAGAAATTAATATGAGGGTGGGAAAGAGAAGTTCTGAGGGGAGCCAAAAGATGCACAGAAAGCAAGACTCCTGTGACACAAAAAACCAGCTCCCCCTTCTTCATGAGTGGCACAGAAGCAGCATGAGAATCATAGGAACATGAACGAAATATTTTTGAAAATGTAATCCTAATGCTGGATGGAATTTTTCAGTTCCTAAAATAGCCTGAGTTGTTAAGAGTGCAGGTAGGAGTTTCAGCTTCCAGGAAATTGCTTTGCCTTTGTGAATAGTATAAATGTTTCTCCAACAAGCAGGTCTATGAAGAAGTAGAGTGCTCCTTTAGGGCATGTTTCTGTCCTGAGGAAATCAATGAGAGCTTTGCTATTAACTGTTTTGGGAGCAGGATATGGCCCATAATCTGATTAACAGATGCTTTGAGTCTGTGTAAACTGAATTTTCAAAGACACACACAGATAAAAGACTTTTACTTTCATGTCACACTTATCTTTCTTTGTTGTAGCTTAAAAGTCTGTAAAATGTTACCTTACTCCTAACTCATAATACAGCTGTTTTACTTATGCTTAAAATATTTCATCCTGCCAGAGCCATGACAGTGGATAATCTAATTATATAGTTAATTCCACACATGCATTGTGGCCTTTAGGGAAATGGCAATTTGGGACTAGATGTTTCACTTCAATGGCAATTTGGGACTAGATGTTTCACTTCAAGCATGGTTCAGTGCTGACGGAGAAGTGGAGCAGCACCATCTCTCCTGAGTAGCAAAAGTATCATCCTGATACTAATCCTAATTATCTTGAGGTTTAGGCAACCCTACTGGGAACGGGATGAGGTGGTTTATCTGTTCGGGCTGAAGAGAGTGAAAGAGAGAAATCCTTCATGGAGAGGTAAACAACCAGGCCTACATCAGATTTCCTACATCAAAATAAACTACTTTTTGACTGCATTGTACCAGTCCTTCAACAGTTGATGTGGTAGTCTGGACAACAGTCGAGTAAGATTGCTAACAGGGATGCTTAGCCCCAGAGGTGCTTCCTCCAGGAGGTGCTTCAAACCATGTCTGATGTTGGCACAAGGGATATTGTCATGGCATGCCTTGGGATATGACCTCCTGATGGCTCAAGTCAGGATCCCGGCCATGGATGCTGGTTGTGCACCCTGCAGAAGAGTTTTCTCTTGGAAACTCGACCTTGGGAGAGGAGGATGGTGCACTGCTGGGTTAGAATGCAGTGTGGCCTTATGCCACGTTCTGAGAACAGGGAGGCTCTGCTGGGTGCCCTAGTGCAAGTATATCTTTGGAACGTCTAATTGAATAATCTCTAGAGGTGCCACTCTTCTGCCAATTGAAAGTGTCTGTGTAGACTAGGTAGTTACAATATCACTTCAAATCATCAAATCCGTACTGATACATAAAGGGTAACTGGTAACTGGTAACTGTTCCTTCTCTCCTCCCTCCCCAGTTACTCACTCTATTAACACTGTGTTGGCCATCCAGTAAGTCAAATTCAGGAACTAATCTGGCAGAAGTCAGTCTCCTTGTGTTTAACTGGGTCACTCCGTGCTTAGGTACCTAAAGCAGGTTGTGGAAATCTCTCTACTGCAAAACTAGGATTCATCTTGATAATGATGGATATGCTCAGACTTGCCAAATGTGAGGTCAGCTTTTCTCCCCTTGCCACTTTGTGCATTAACATTTGAAATGGAGGAGGAAAACTCCCTCCCAAATTCTTTACAAGCAGTAGAAAACCTTATGGTGGAAGTTTGGACTTTATTTTGTTAGGAAAAAGCTGAAATAGAACTAAGCAAACCTCTTGCTCTGAAAAAAATGTTTTTATATTAACAGTGGTTTATTTCCTTGTGTTTGCAATACAAAGTTTTAGTGTATTTTAAATGTTGCATTTGTTTACAATTTTATTTTGTTTTATTGAAGCTTCATCTTTATCTATGAGAGCACCCATTTTGGTTAACAAAAAGAACATAAATTTCATAGTAAGGGCTTCCAGCTTCTGAGACTTCCAATTTTTGGTGTTTTCAAAATATATCTTTTACTCAAACCATGTGATTTCATCTCAAGTTTCTTTCCTGTTTTTCTTTTTTTCTTTCTTTCTTTTCTGCTCTTCATCCTTCAACTCCTTAAACTGTGAAAAAATCTTGAAAATTATAGTACCCCAAAAGTCAAACCTCCATTAGAAAAAATTAAGCTTACTTATATGGAATGCTAAGCATATTGGATAGATAACATTGTGTGATAAATATGCCCTTTGCATGGTATTTCTGAGAAATCAACAATTGTGTGTCCCGGTAGGTGTAATATAAGAAAGATATTTCAATTTGTTGCATAATTTAGAGTCTTTTAAGTCTAATACTCAAATATTGAAAGGCCAGGTTGAAAAGGCCTGTTATATGATTTATTGCAACATGAAGATCACAACTCTTCCCCTGCCTCTTTCTCACTCCAGCACATTTATAAAGGATATTAGTTTGAGGGAACAGGCTCTTTCAGCTTCATAATCTTCATCAAAGTGTCTGGAACTGCAGTCATTTCTTACGAGATGATCTTAGCTCTTTTTAGTCTTCCCCCCTCTTTCCTTCTTGCTTCTACCCACAACTACCGGTCTTTAAAAGTTCTTTTTCCCTTCCATGAAAGATGCTTAGGCCCTGGTGCGGAGAGAGGAACAAACCCTGATGTCCCTTGTGTCTAAGCACAGCCATGTCTTCCCACTCGCCAGCCAGGCATGTCAAAGGGCTCAGCTTGCCCAGCACTGCATTAAAAAGCTCTTTCCAATGCAGAAAATTGTCAGTTTCATTTTTTCAGAGCTGAACTTTTTCTCTCTATTGGAATAAATTGATTCAGCACAGAAACCATGCCTCTTGCCTTTCTATCTAATTCTGACAGGTCTCAGACTCCAGCTCTCTGCTTGCAGCTGCTGTGAGTTTTTCTTCTCTCTCCTCACACTCATGCTCTCGTTCACAGTCCATCAGGTCTGGATCTCAGTCACAGTCCCTTCCACTACAACTAGAAACATGTGGGAAATAAAAAACTTAGGCAACTTAGCATATGCAAGAAAAAATGAGCTTTCAGCCTAGAGGTTGACAAATTCCATTTACCCTGCATTTACTCCTTTATGGCATTGCTATGCCGGACTAAGGATTTCTCCTCTTCACTGGGAAGGTGGGTTGAGATTGTTCTAAGGTGAAGGTGAAAACTGTCTTCTTTAAGAGGCTAACATACCCTGAAATGGCTTAAATTGACAGCCAGTACCCACTCTAACCCCTGCAAAACCTCTCTGTAGACATTTCTCCCTTTCTACCTCCCAAAAAATCTACATGCATTTCAAGCAGCAGCAGGGCCCACTCCCTGAAAAATGGCACAGAAAGGGTTGTTACTGCTCCAAGGGCAGTTGCATGATAAAGCTTCACCATATGAAAACATCTAGACCTTACCCATGTGTAGTTGTAGAGGACATAGAGACTTCACATGCATGCATGGTGGTCATGTATCTTTCTAGTCTTTCAATTGAAGTCCGTTGTGGCTCCTCCTGTGCAATCTCCTGACAGACAATTTCAAAATGAACATGGGGCACCTTGGGGTTTCCTGCTAGATTATCTTGGGTTCTGCTGCAAGTGTGGGCAAAATGATCCCTATATCTTCTTTGCCTCATCACAAGGGCTTGGATTTTTCAAAATCACACAGTGTTGAGATTAGTATGTTCCCATTGATGTCAGAGACTCTCCAATTGCATACAGCAGTGTGGAGTTTGGTGTCCATCTCCATGCAGTCAATCAGGCAGAGAGACTGAAAGGAATTTTTGTTCTGAAATCCCAAACTGTCATCCTAAAATCTTCTTCCTAACACTAGGGGTCACTTAGCCTCACCTCACTTATTTTGGTTTAAAGTTGTGCAGGCACTTAAGGCTACATGTGCCCAGAACTGCTTTTCTCCTGGCAAGACAGGGTACAACCGCGTTGGTTTGTGTCTAGACAGCTTCACGGTCCACAAAGAGTTGCTCCTCTGCCTAGGTCTTATGAAGAGTCCAGACTGTCAGGCATCATCAGAGAATTCCCGACATGAATCAACAGGCTCAAAAACCCTGGAAGATGCACCGATGACTACCACTTTGTGACTGGCGCAGTCACCTGGGCATTTATAGTACAACCTTTAGGCTAGATCACTTGTCTAAACACTGGAAAACATTTTCCTAATGTAATTTCCTAATTTAGCTTGTTTCTACTTCCACCTCCTAGGAAATTTGTCGGTACTCTCCAGGCCAGAAAATGTTTGGCACAGTAATACTCTACCCTTCCTCCTGATGTTGGGCAATCTCTGCAACAGTGAGGTCAAGCTGCAAGAAAAATCATGATCTTAGTGCAGAGCTCCTGACATTCACTTGGAAGCGGTATCTGGGTCTTGTTCCAAGGTCTCTTTCTAATGTCACCTACACCATTTTGCACCGATGATAATTTTCTTGAAGACAGAAATGCTCCAGAATGCATGGAGTCTCACCTTCTTTCTTTAAGAGTGCTACAATTATGATTCTTCAGAATTAGGTTCTACCTGGTTTGTTCTTCATTTCTGTTTCTCTCTCCAACAATTTTCAGGTTTTTTTTTCCCTCTCCATCTCTCTGCACAGTCTAACCACACTGATTCCAGAGGATGGGAGGTTACTTTCTCACTACTGCATGTAGTCAAGGCCCTTCTCAAACAGTGATGTGCATGGTAATTTGAATGATGTCAGGAAGGGAGGTGATGCTTTTCCTTTTATAAAATGGGAAGTACAGCTATCTTGGGCATCTTCAGTGTCGTACTTTTAAGTCTCCTTCTGCATCTAAGTTAGTTTCTTTAGACTCCATTTATAAGCAATGGAATCAACTGATTTATTTTTGCAGCTACTTTAGGATGCAAAAAATTGTATCCGAATATCACCTTTATTTTCTCAAGTCGACAATAAGGGCAGCTGAGGGAGACAAGCTCAGCTGTGGATGTGAGTGCTACTGATATTTAAAGCTGCGTGCTGTGCATTTCACCCTTCTCTCTTTGTGAGATCTTACTTTATAGCACTATTTGAGAAGACCCGACACAATCAATCCAGGTACCTCTGAATTGATAAAAAATTGGATTCAAGAAGAGATCCAACCCTGTACTCTGGAGTAATTTCTAGTCTTTAAATATATTTTCTCTTTTTTTCTTTTTTTCTGGAAAGTCTAGTCAATAGACACCACTCTCTCTGTTTCTGTCGGTGAGAGACTAAGACATGATTATGATTGATGACTGTCTTCCCCAAAGAAGTGGCATTGCATCTACTGAACTTCTGCTCAGAGGAGGACAGAGCTAATAACAGGTTGAAAGCTTCTAAGCTGAACGATACCTCTTAAGGAATGCTGACTCACGCTACACTAATTCACAAGAATGTGAAAGCAATCTCCGGAACACGATAATTCGGTGACTGGCTGCAGTTAGCAAGTGATTGGGAACATGATCTAAAACTCCAATCTCCCATTTATCTTGGACTAACAGTTGACAAAACTGTTTTCAAACTTTATGAAATGCGAGCACGTTGCATAGGCATTTAGGCAGGAATTTCTTGGCTTAGACCCTGGACAATCCCGTAGTTAAATAGTTAAAGAAAGCTGGCCAGAGAAATGAATAGCATTAATTATTTTTGGCCATGTGCGTGTGTGTGTGCATGTGTGTGTGTATAGAAAAAGATATTTTTTTTTTTAATCTAATAACCTGATGTCAATTTAGCTACATATACCACAGTTTAGAGTTTCTAGTGGTTGCCTTTTACCCAAGACTACCCTGCTAACAACACTAGTTGCATGGCCATGATAGGTTGTAAAAGGTTCTCTTGAAAAGTTAACACTAGTTTGGTAAAGCATCTTATGGTATTTGTGATCTGATAAACAAAGGCGAAACTGCTGGCCTGAGGAAGAAGAAGGTCAAGTGCCTCACAGCATCCCCCATGAAGGACTTGCTGTAGGTCATGCACACTGCTGCCTCCTGGCACACCCATGCTGAGGCTGCAGATGAGCAGGAGGTTATGAGATCCTACAGACAGACTGCTTGTTCATCTTCTGGTTTACCAACATTCAGGCAAGTCACTACTTGACAAGCTGCATTTTCATCAGTGCTCAAGGTCAGACTTGTTGGGCTTGGAGTGGGGGTTATGTTTTTAACACTACTCCATACCTGTAGTTCACCCAGCATTTAAAAAAGTTGGTCTCTGCATTTTACTCCCATATAAAAGAGTGAAGAATCCCTACCTCCAGGTTAAATATGGAGAGAAAGATCTAATTTTGAAAGGGAAGATGCTACAGACTAGTTCTTTCTCACCAGGAAATATGAGTACATTTACCATCATATCCTTTCATTTTCAGAAATCTACCAAGACTTTTTTTATGGTTATATATTTTTATGCATACCAACAATTTAAAGCAAAAAAAATATGTCAAGAAATAAAACTGGTTCTGGATCACAAAACTTCTTCTACATGTACATTTACACACAGCAAATCTAGTAAAAATATTTTGGCACAGGTCCTGAAACGCAGTCAGTTCAATCAATTGGAGAACGACAATAATCACATACTAAACTACTCTCTTCACTATTTTTGACTCATAGAATCTCTCTCCATACCATCCTTGGGTTTTCTTCCTCCACCTTCTTCCTTCTTCCAGTTTCCCATGTTTTAGCAGAATAGCCCAAGGGCTGTTCTAACCAGTATCAGGTTACGATTCCTATTTGCACAAGAGAGAAGTCAATCCTGTAGAGCTTCTTAATACAAAATTAAAATTAAAGCTTTGTGTTAATCATTTCCTTCACGACCGCATCTTAGCTTCACTGGGGATATGCTTATTTTCCACTCAGGGTTGTAAAGTGGGTTTGAATTTTGGACCTTTAAGAGCAGTTGAGCATCTAACCTGATAGACGGAAGAGCTGGAGCCCAAGGATCCCCAAACTGAACTTAAATTTAGCTGTTAGCAGTTTCTAATTAATTTCTTGGCTTGAGTTGGCTGACTTCTCTGATTAAAAAAAAATAAAGCTCTCTAAAGTTAGAAGAAACATTTTATAGTAGTTAAATGGTAAATCTACTCATCAACACTGGTTCTGGTGACAATAAAGCACGTAAAAGTCAAAGGTTCCAAGCAAAACTTATTGAAAACTCATGTTTTCAACATAATTATGAGTAAGTAATTCCACAGAAAGCAAGAGTGCAAGGTGAAATCTAAACTGAGTCATTCACATAATAACTTTCTTTGCATAGGCTCTTATTCCAAATATCAGCAACTATTGACATTTAGATACGCACCAAATGCCTGGTTTTGAATAAAGATGTTGAGTGTAGGTGCTACTTATTGATATTGGCACACACTGCTTGGGTTAAGATCTTGGGAATGGAATAGACACACAAAAATGGAATGAGAGGAAGAGATCAAACCCTGATCTCTGCAGAACACTGCACTGGCAGATTGCCTGTAGTAACAATGACATGAACTCTGTTGTTAACATATAACTTTGGGAGGCTCCTGTCTCAAAGGAGACTTTCCTGAACAAATGGCAGAAAACCAGTTAGCTTCCTAGGATGTGAATGCCCAAGGAGTGAGGTTTACTCTTGGAAGGATGTGGTTCAAATTTGACTTGATTTTTCAGATGAGGCTGATCATTAGCTCAGCCAGTGGCACAACAAGGCAGTCAGTCCTACGTGCAACCTTTTGTATGGACATAGGATAATTCAACTGGCAACGATCGAGTCCAAGAGTCCAACATTCTAGTCAAGCAGGGCCAGCTATGACCCTTCCTCATCTGAGTTATTTCCAAGTTCTGAAAGTAGAGAAATCACTGTGCCTTTTCACTATAAACTTTCTTATTTTTTCAGTGCTGGTCTTCAGGTTCATGCCAAATCATGAACAGCACAGGAACAATATTTGCTTAAGAAAATGGCACTAACAAGTTGGTGCCAAAGCTTGAGGCGTGTTGAGCAACTCTGCAAATTCTACTGATGCTAACTGGTTTTGAATATCCTTTACAAATCTTCAGCCCCTCTGAAAAGTTGGTTTTATTATGGAGAGCAACATCTGCAAGAACAAACTCTTATTTTAGGTTCTCTTTCTCTGTGATTCTCAATGCATCTAAAGGTTTCCTTTCCACTCAAATGTAATAGTTACCCACACAGTGAGGCTCTGTGGCTGGTCACTCAGGAGTGGCTGGTCACAGAAATACAAGAGGTTGGTAGTCTCTAAAACCAAAAAAAATCTGTAGGGATCAAAGCTCTTGTTTTGATACCTACATCTTCAGATCCTAAGTTTACCCTTGATTGGTGATACATAGAAAGGGGTTGGATTAGATGATCTCTAGAGGCCCCTTACAACCCCTACCATTCTATGATTCTATGACATTACGAAAATCTCAAAGCCCTTCAGGAACATTGATGGTCATTCTCATTAAAAGCATGCTCTTCCACTGAGACATACCACCAAAACCAGGTATACTTATACTCTTATTTACTGAAATACATATATATAAATATATATAAATATATTATACTCATACTCTTATTTAGTGATACTCTTATTTGCTGAAGGAGTTCACAGTAATGTAGGACACACTGTAACAAGTACTAAGGACAAACAATAAGAAAAGAGGTTTTGACATAAGCAAAACTATCACCATGAGCATGAAGTCAGAAACTCACTTGGGCCTTTCTTTTTGCTAGAGAAGTGAAGCCTTGCAAGCCCAGTTTCACCTGGTCCATATCTTAAATCTTGGCTTCCTATTCAGCATCTATATCAAGCTGAAATCTGCGTCTGGTCATGCTATAACATGCTATATGCCGAAGACATCCCTTGCAAACGAAGCTTGCCATCCAAATAGGAGATTACAGTGCAAAAAGACAAGTCTAATTAATAAGAATGGGACAGAAAACATAATCAAAATATTCTGTTCCATATACTTTGTCCTAAAACCAGAACCACTGAGCACACTAAACCCCACATTACATTGCCAAATATAAAAGCAATCTCAGATTTTTTTCAAGTGCCGGTTGTCTGGGGTTTTTTTGGCAGCAAACTGTTGTATTTTGTTTTGTTTCATTTTGTTTTCCAAGTTATGTGCACTGTCATCTGTAATATCCTTCGATGGCTGAATGAGCTTGTAGGCTGGGCAATTTCTAACTTGTTTTGATTTTCAAAAGAAATCTCAGATATACACAGTATAAGTTGATTATTTTCCTTCCCTTTTCATTTTTTTTTGTCAACAGAACTGTAATTCAGAGGGTCTGATTTGTTATTTCATGCAATATTCTAAAACCATTAAGCAGCCTGCATATTATCAACTACTCAATAATTCTCCCCCGGTTCTTTCCCCCTGCTAACAGGTTATCATCTTGCCATGCTCTGTGCTTTAGATTCAGTCATCGCTGGCACGCAAGGAAAGCCTGCAGCAACTAAGCGGGGCATTCCTTCAATCTGTATTTAACAGTTAATTGTAAACCTGTTCCTTGAAGTGCTGCCACAATTCCTTGCTTCACTGCAAAGTCTTTGATATCAACCTACTGCTTTTGGAAAGATTACAACTTGTGCACTTGACTACTCTGGTCAAATGTGCACAAGAGCACCATGTATGAGAGTAAAATTTCTTTCTGCGCTGCATGCGAACCCAACAAACCTCTCAATTGCTATGTTAGATATGCTTCAAACCAGTGCAAACCTGCAGAGGAGAGGCTTTGGGAGAACGGAAATTTACAACAAGGAAGCTGACATTCTGGGTGGGAGGGGAGGGATGAAGTGTAGAGGTAACCCACAATGTGGGGTATTTCTCACATATTTTGCCAGAGCTGTACTCACACCAAATAAAGATCTGTCCTTAGCCTGGTATCTTAGTATCAAATATTGTTCTCATTTTCAGTAACGTAAATCTAGAATGGCACCATAACAGTGCATTCAACAGGATTTTAATCAAGATTTATAATTTCTCTTAAGAAAGAGACATGACACACGTTGAACGGGAATTTAAAATGATGCTTTCCAACTAAGCAGCTCAAACTAATAACCTGTCAATAGTGAGTTAAACCCAGAGCACAAAGAGAACACAGAACAGAAAGCTATCCATCACTCAAACACAGCAGATGTGCTGAAGGATATGAAAGCTTACATGACTTGCTATGTTGTGTTAATATTTGGAGTCTACTAAATTAGCCCAAAATTATTTATCATTTGCATAGCCTCATTTATGTAATTTCAATGTCCTCAGTACCTCCAGTACTTCAATAATATTTTAGTGTGGTCCATGTCTATATTAATGCATTGCCACAAATGTGTCTATAGTCTGACATTAGAAAGTTGTGCATAAATGCATAAACTAACTAGATATTGATTTGCTCTTTCTTTTGTGGAAAAGGAGTTTAAGCAGAGTGGGGTCAGGAAATGTTGACCGTATTGGGAGTTTTGAGATATCTTTGGCTCCAGGCAGTCTCACCTTATACCTGGGTATGGTCCAGGATTTACATTGGCTGTGGATGAAAGTGTCAGCCCATGCTGATTTATTTTTTATTATTTTTCTTTGCAGACTCATCTATAATTTTGAGTACTGTTTGGCTAGGAGCATCTCCTTATAATTATGCAGCTTTTCCATGTTCTCCATGTGAGTGTTACATCACTTTTTGTGAGGCTGGGAAATTATTTATCTGTCCACACATTTCACCTCATGCTCAACATGTCCCTATACAATAGAGTTCAGTAATTTTTTTATTCTAGGCTAAACATGTAAGATCCAGCTTCAGCCTAGAAACCATGGTTATCATGAGACTTCACTGCTACTAGACCCTGTTCTGCCTTGTACACATAGTCATCATCTATGCAGTATAGTGGTAGGGTTGGGGAAAAGCCATGGATTTGGGAACTGTCAGTGAGCTGATGGGCATGTCAGACAAGTTGTTGCCTCCATCTAACTGACATCAAGGATCACATGAAGACATTCTGGGCAGAACAGAATGCTTCAGAACAGGAAGGTCAGGAAACATTCTTGCAGATTGCAGAAGAAGCAACTGGAAAGACTATCCTTAGATATCTACACTAGAAGAACAAGTGGCAGATCAAAATAAAGAACAACAGGCATATTTTAAAAATTCTAAGCACAGAAGGGGCTACTACAAACATCTTGTATGAGTGTCTGCAGCAGAGATTCTAAAGAACTTCACTAAGGAGTGGATGTTTTTGGTTTGGACTATGAACTCAAATTATTCTGTAGTCATAAACACTTTCCAGTTTATCTACATCCTGGTTTAGGTATGAATATCAGAACTGCACGTATTATTTCAGTAGGAATCTTAGTGATATCATATATCTGAATAGCATCACCTTCCACTCAAAGTTAATAACCCATAGATTGTATCCTGCACTTCAGCAACTTGTACAGAAAATGGTCTTATGCAAAAAATAATCTTCATGTTGCTTGGAGGTCTTTTCTAAATGACTGTTTTCCAGAATATCTATGGATTGTGGTTATGCATATTTGTGAATGCACTGTGTACATATAGATCTCTTGAGCCTCGTATCTATGGTTCCTCAGTTCCAGACATATATGTTTTACCTACCTGTCCTTTAACGATGAATTCTTCTTACACCTAAGGACCCTTTTCCTAGATTTTTAAACATGACTAAGTAATCGCATTACCAAAGCCTTGTGAAAAGTGTCTGGGTAATAAACTTGTACACTCCTTGTAATTCTACCGCTTACATCACTTGAAGAAGTCACTCAGGTTTCTTTCTTCATACAAGGGAATTATGTAGTTAAAAACATAGGATTCCAACAGCTGCTTTAGTAAAACAAAGCTGAGCTCCACAAACAGTGTTTCAAATACGGTTGAGTAATTGTTGCTGTGTTTGGGACTATATTTACACGACTAGTAGTACTTGTTGCAGTGCAAGCAAAGGATAATATTTCTTCTTTGCTTCTTATTCTCATGTATGAAACCACAAATTGGAGGAACACCAAAGAATGTTTTCACAGGGTTGCAGGCACATTAATCATTTTAGAGACTTCAAACAATTGCGTGTATGAAGTTATAAAACTGAGAATAGAAAGACCTGAACTAAAATCTTGGAACTGAACAACTTAAAGTGTTGAGAGTATGTTAAATTAAAAATTGGATCCAGATCTGAAATTTTCAAATGGCATCAGTCTGGTTTCTCAGTAAGCAGGACCTAAAGCCCGGTAACAAGCTAAACCTGAATTTAGGGAAGTTCAAATAACCACTTTTAAATCTCAGGGTTTGGCTCATCTCTGAAATATATAAATTCCAAGATGGATACTATACGTTAAGGAAGTTTGCCTTTGACTTCAACAGCATCAAGTTCATTGCCAGAGCACCTTTGCTATTGGCAGTACTGCTGACAACATCTATTGAAACCAACATATCAGTTATGGGTTTGGAAGTTCAACTTAAAGTCATGTAGTCTTGGCCTTGCCTTCTGTCTCAGGATATAAAAAGAAAAAGATCTCTTCCATTAGTCCTCACAGAAGAATAGTTTGTTTCTGTAGAACAACTGACTTTCCAATTTTCCACATCAGGACCTTATTCTCTTTACTGCTGAGTTTACCATACAAAGTCACAAACATATTAGTTTCTCTTTTGCTAGCAATTAGTTCTTCAATACATAGGCAGATGTTACTCTTTAGCTGTAGCCTAAATATATGAGCTTTTATTGCCATAAGATGTAATAGATCATGTTCCACATACAATTTTCAAATGACTTCAAGCCTTAATCATAATAAAGACTCAAGAGCTAATGTTTCTTTCATCTACAGATTATTACTGAACATTTCTAATAACCTAGTTAAGTTGTATGAAAAGCACAGAAAGAGACATGAAACAGATTTCTCTTCTCATTTTCTTCAATACCAAGGGAAAGAAAAAGACAAATTCAAGAACAATTTTTTTTCCTTCTTGCTGTAACACAGTGATTTTCTTTAAAAGAAAACAGGTTGCAAGCAGCTAGGAAAGCTATTAAATGTTGCTCTTGTTTTCTGTGTCACCTGTGAAATACCATGCAGAGATTTTAATCTTCTTTTCAGTGCTTTTTCCCTAAATTCATTCATTTTCATGGAACTACAATTCCTGTGATCCAAAGAAAGAAAACCATAGCCACAGCTATAGTTTAACGTTCATTATATGCTTTTAAATAATAAACTCTACATTTAAAAGGTATGACTTCATTGGCAGGCTGGTGCTGTGCCTTGGTAATTGCATTATACCAGTCAATAATTACCATTGCCAATGTCACCTTCACATCTTACCCCAAGGACAAGTAGGGGACAGAAAAAGGGAAATGTGAGCCAGGTGCAAGGGAAAGGATGAGAGAGGGATGAAAACGAGTTCCCAGTCAGGTGGGAGTTTGTGTAAGAAAACTGCAACAGTATTTGTCCCTCCTGCAGTTCTCATTTTAGACTAAGTGGCATGACCCAACAGGTTGGATATTGACTCACAAATCAAGAAACTGCATCTTGAGTTGGGACACATGGGTTCACGAGAAATGTAGTCATGGCAAAAAACTCGTGAAGAAATGACGGACATATCTAAGCTACAATTTCTCTATGTTTGCAAGAGCATATCTGGGAGCAACCAGAAGTCAAAGTGACACAAATACGTTTCAAGATTTCTGACTGAAGCATTTATGAGATTCTTTTCCTTTCCCCAAAAATGTGACATTTTGTCCGAAACCAGACTGAAAATAAATATTGAGGGAGTGGGAATTTCTCTGTGTGGAAATTCCAACTTTGGTTCTGATAATCCATATTTGGCCAGAGCCACGAGACATTTCTTAGCTATTTATCACTGTTTATATTCAAGATGCCCTTTCCAAACAGACACGAAAATATTTGGTCTTTGCTATTTAGGTCTTGTGTTATGCTATAACTTGAATACTTAGTTCATTTAAACTGTTCACATATGTAAAAATCATACTGATGTTTAGAAAACAGAAGTGCTTGTCCACATCTTCACTGAACGTACAGAAAGTCATGATTTATTTTATTTTATTCAAAATTTTCTGAAGAGGAGAGAGAAACTGCTATGGATACCATCTTCAAGAAAGATTTAACTGGGAAAATTTCTCAGTGCTCTGAAAAGACCTGAAAGGAAACAAGACTGAAGATGTGACTGGTGAAGTAATTAACTTCTGCAACAGAAGGGAAAAGCAACAGGGAAACTATTGTTCATTCTTCTTCAAATCAGCTTAGTTATGTCATTTGGAGTCCACAAAGTCTGAAGTGGGAATTTGAGTATTAGAAAAAAAAAGAGGAAAAAAAAAAAGGGTTAAGCTTATTTCATTTCGCCTCAGTTTACCAGTTTATAAAATGGGCAAAATATTGCTGATGTGCTGTGCAGAGTGAAAAACTTTGAGAGTGAAAAGAAGTTACAGCTTTTTCTTTACATGGCTGTAAGTGTTGTCATTCAAAGGTTTGGGTGTGCTGTTCAAGTATTTGACTAAACCCTCTGCCCTCACCTTTCTCTGCCCTAAGAGTGAAGTTTTGTTGCCACCAGCTCATTTCACAACCAGCCAAATTTCTCTGTAAGTGCCAGCTGTTCAAAAAGGTTCACTTCATTTGACCGACGCATTTAAATTAAGAGAACAGTTTAATAAGCTCTTTCTAGGACTGACATTTAGGACCAGATTTTCCACTTCCTTAGGAAAGCTCTTTGGAAATGAAGTGAGCCATCATCATCACCCAGAGCAGGATCCACACCAGACCCCCTCGTTTCCCTGCCTGCTCAGCAATCAGTATTTCTCCATAGATTTGCTCCACCGATTGGAAAAGCTGCAGCTTAATTGTCTCTCATTGCAAACTTCCTCTTAGCGTACAGCCGTGCAATTAGTCCCCAGCCATGCTTCACAACCTCTGGCTGTCTCACTGTGAGCTTTGATCAGAACTTTGCTCGTTGACACACATCTAATAACCTGCCACGACACCAGCTAAGCTACCAGGTCTTAATTTATGCCTCACCCTGCATGCTAGGCCAAATAGGTGGTGTAATTAGCTATTATACCAGCCGAAAGCTTGACCTGACCTCCCGTTTGGAAGTTGGATAGGGAAAAGAAAAGAGGAAAGCTACTGAAAATTGGCTTCATGGATCTCTGCAAAAAAAAATGCAAAATCCATACATAGATAGTGGCCATTTCTCAGAGGAGCCTGTGCTGGTTTTCAGATTTCCACTGATTATGTAGAAGAAATTGCAAATTGTCCTCCGCTTCCCTGGAGATATCATTCTGTTTCTTTAAGATCATTCACTGTTGCCATAGACATGAGTACAGTTAGATGAACAAAAAATGCTAAGAAGCCCAACAGATTTCTATATAAATACATGAGATGTGGAAACAGATGTCAAACCCAGAAAGGCTTTTTCTGGGACCCACAATTTCTGGGTCTAAGAGTAACTTTTCTGTTACCATTTCTGAATTATTATTTTTTTAAAGTGACATAAAAATGAGAGGTGAAAGGAACAAGAAGAGCAGCAAAAAAAAAGTTTTATTTTAAGTCTATTTTTTCCAGGCTGAAATGAAATGGTGCAGTTCTGAGCCCTTGCAAAGGATGTTTATTCTACTCTAAATAAAACTGAAGTATATTTTAAAATGAAACATCACCTCAAATTACTTTGAAAGCGTCCAAATAAAAAACATTTACATTTTTTCCAAAACCCCTTTCCCATTTTCCTACTGCTTTTTTTTTTCCTTCAATTGAAACAAATCTCTTTGATCAGCATGAATTCACAAAACATTCCAGTCAACTGACTTGTAAAATTTCAGTGGGAAAAAAACCCTTATTTGCATCAAGCTTTCTGCCTAGTGTGGCCACCTCTCAGGAGGCAGAGAGAAAGCTGAGCCCAGAAGAGATGAGTGGGCTTTCCCAAGGTCAAGGCTGCAGCAGGATGGTGTGAAGCACACCAACCTGGCACACACACACCAGCACGCACATATCCACTGGCCAGAGAAGACAGAAGAAGGTTCAGGATGTCTTATCCCACTTGGAGACGAATCATAGAATCATAGAATCATAGAATGGTAGGGGTTGGAAGGGACCTCTAGAGATCATCTAGTCCAACCCCCCTGCTAAAGCAGGTTAGCCTAGAGCAGGTTGCACAGGAATGCATCCAGGCGGGTTTTGAATCTCTCCAGAGAAGGAGACTCCACAACCTCTCTGGGCAGCCTGT
>VZSC01001625.1:321814-344763 GCA_013398225.1 Steatornis caripensis | reverse complement strand
CTCTCCAGCCTGTCCAGGTCACGCTGAATGGCAGCACAGCCTTCCAGTGAGTCAGCCGCTCCCCCAGCTTTGTATCGTCAGCAAACTTGCTGAGGGTACACTCTGTCCCTTCATCCAAGTCATTGATGAATATGTTGAAAAGGACTGGACCCAGCACTGACCCCTGGGGAACACCGCTGGTCACAGGCCTCCAACCAGACTCTGCACCAATGAATGCTCTGTGAACACTGAGCCTTGCTGTGCCTCTACTTCTAGTTAGGACAGCAACCTCTGTATCTGTCTGGTGGAAAAGAAACATGACCTACTGCATCCAAAGTTCAACCCATCGATCAAGCTCCTTATGGTATCTAATATGGAGTCTCTGACACAAGCACATAAAGGTAGGAAAGTGTTGGAGGTGTTTTTAGTATCTCTAAGTAAGGATGAGAAACTAGAAATAAGGACTGTCATTGGCCACAAGCTGGTAAGAAGGCTATGTTAAGTTAACTAGCAGGCACTGAAGGTTTAGTGTTGTTTTATTTCAGCTACGTTGCAGATCACAAGTGATTTTTAAAAACTGTAGGCGGACTGTAAAGTTCACTTGACCGCTTCTTTGTCACATGATGGAGGAATGAAAACAGCACACTTATGTGTTTTCATACCTAAAAAGTCTGGTCACAACTGTTGTCTTTCCATCTGTGCTGCCAGCTCAGAGAAACCACAGTGGGTTTTTGCCCTAGGATACTCTAAAATGATCTGTTACCATATCAATAAGGCATAGAATTTTCTAATGTGGCATGCCTTCTTTTAAAGGATCAATTCATACTTTGCTGGTACTTTTAGAAGCATATTTTAAAGTTGTTTTGAATTTCCCTATAATATAGAAGGGTCAGAATAAAAAAAAGATAGCAAAAAGAATTAAAAAAAAAAAAACAACCATGGACTTGAATGTGAAAATTGTTTTATCTTTTCATAACTGTTCTTTGTCTCTGGTGCTGTATTTCTGTTTTATTCCACTTGAAAAAAAAAAACCCTAACATTTAGATATGAACTTTTATACGATGGGAGGTCATCAGATTTTGGACTTCAGACCTGCACCTATCTGTGAAGAACCATCAAGAGCATGGTCTCATAATCCCATGTGACTTGAAACTGGTCCCATCTGCTCCCTGCAAACTCTTTAGAGAGCAACCTGGAACCTCTGCCAGGACCCCTCTGCGAGTGGTGTCCCATCTCTTGGGCCATGCAGCACCATGAAGATACTGCTCCTGACATACTGAGGACTACATTGACAGGTTTCGTTGCAAAAGTTCTGGCCACCTAAAATTCCAATTATGTCCTCTGAGTATTGCAACTCAGATGGATGTCCCCTTTCTTGCACTAACCGGTACCTCCTTAGGTCCCCTTTCTGGTGAAATGGACATTCCCTCGCTTGAACAGGAAGTCATTCAAGATCCAGTTCACACAGGAGGTCAAAGTTTCCAGACAAAAAGAATTCTTCTGGCTTGCCTGAAATGTATTCAGTCATGCAATACCCTCACTAGGATCAAACAGCTGATCTTCAGGAAATGCCTCTGCCGATGCTAACGAACTCACTGTCCCCAGACAGCGGTAGCATTTCTATTTCAAGGGAGATTCAAAAGTCCAAACAAGAGGGCAAAGTTCATCAGAGGTTAACATAATACCATTAAGAAAGGATTTTAAACTTTAGAAATCTGGGTTACACCAGTGTTATTTGTTCAGGACTAATTTGCTTGGAAAAGGAGATGTGATACCTAGAACACCTCATGTCTTAGCTTTGGAGAGGAAAAGTCTAATGAGGGCCAGTGCAGAAGCTCTTGGCACGTTACGCAGAGAGGGATGGAGCAGGTCATTGAATAAAATGCATCAGTTTTAAGCACTGTGGGCCTGAAATGATTATTTGACATCACACCTGCAAGAAACCTTTATGTCAGTGCTGATAAAAATTTATTAATGATACAAAGAGCACATGAGAGGTGAATCATGAAAAAGGGGCAATTATGATCTGAATTGTATAACATGGACCTGAGGAAATAGGTTGAGGTACACTTTAACTAAAATCAATGATGGACAAGGAAGGGGATAGTTATTCTATCAAATGAGGATATAACAGGGTCCAAAAGGTGGAAGTGGAAGCTAAACACAGGCTGGAACAGATTAGAGTAATTTAACATTGGAACATCTCCTTTTACCACCATCCACTTTCATATCTAGAATGATCTCTGCTGTAAAGTGCAGTTAAGGTAGGAATAAGTTCAGAGAAGTCCCTTGGCCCCTATCATTTAGTAGGTCAAACAAGATAACAAAATAAGACCTTTTGGCTTTTAAAATTGCCTACTTGATACCTTTACAAAGATGCTAACTGTTTTAGGCATTTGATGAGCAACACAGCCACTGTGAAATGGATTAAACGCTTTTTTTTTTTTTAACACAGCATGTAATTAACTTATGGAATGTGTTGCCATAGGATGTAACAGGAGCAAATATCTCGGATTCATGTTAAATACTATACACCCATTTGAATAACCACTTAGTTAAATGGTGATCCAGACAAATTTCCCTGTATTACAGCATTTGATTAGGTAAACTTAATTTGGTTGTTTAAGATGTCTTTTTTTTTTTTTTGAAATGTTAATTATTTTCTTCTTGATGGACGGAGAATAGCTGATTCCCATTGCTCTGCTGGGACATGATAATTACTAATTCCTGTTTCAATGTGCCAGATGTTGTTGCAAATTTCACAGCTCCGTTTAGAGGCTGTTTCTTTGCTTCAAATGGTTTGGTCTCCAAGGATGATGCCTCAGGCCAAAGGTACAAAGCAAACATTTATGAAGGCATCATTTCCCTCAAGACAATTCTGTTCCATTATATAGAATAAATGTTGACCTGATACACGAAAAGGATCTAGATTCAAGACAAGATCTAACCTGCAACCGCTAAAACTATTCAGAAATCACCAAATGCCAGGTCCAATTAGGCTACTGCAAAAAAAAAAAAAATGCCAACAATTAGATAGACTCGTATGTTTACCTTTGCTCTGGATCCTAATTCCTTCTTAGCCACTGAAGGACAACTTGCTTATGTAGTGGTGATTCCAGCTGTTGGAACAATATGCTTTAAACAGAAGTCACCATATAATATTAATTATAGGCTTGTTCCTGCCACCTCATAATCAGAGTCCTGGGAGAATCTATATTGTGAAGTGTGAACCTTATATTTAAAAAGTATTTCACTTTAGTGTTAGCATGATTGTGTTTCAAAGAAGGCTTTTGCCTAATATTTCCTAATAACATCTTACACAATCTAATTGCAAAGCCTCCCCCTCCTTTTCTGTGTTATTTGCCATCAAATTTATTCATAGCCTGCACACCTATTTAGCATTGCACCCACTATTAAAAACAAAACAAAACAAAAACAAAAAAAAGGTATTCATAGGGGTAATTACTTACCTAAATACAATTATTTTCCTTTTCAGTAAAGATATGGTAGACTTGGCAGTGCTAGGTTAATGGTTGGAGTTGATGATCTTAAAGATCTTTTCCAACCAAAATAATCCTATGATTCCATGAGGCTGAGTACTTTTTTTTCCCCTGGGAAGTATTTATGTTGATAATTGCTTGATTTTTAATGAGATACTTTCCAATGAAACAATTCCTTTTGAATTGCTATTTCAAAGCATTCAAATTAATGTCATTATTGTTTTGCAATATTTCAGGAAAACTGAGTTTTAAATAGCAGAATTTCCTGCAGGAAAGCTGTTGTTTCCTAGAAGAAAAGAAAGCTTTTCTAAGATGGAAGGGTAAAAAAATACTTTCTTGGAGGGAACAGTTTCTTTTCTAGTGGGACTGCAATTTTTTTTCACTATTTCTTAATAATCAGATATTCCAAGAAGTTTAATTGTAGAAGCAAGTTTTTTCTGACATGTGGTACAGAACTGCTGAATCAGTGTTTCCCAGTGAATTTCTGCATGACAGGCACTGCCAGCTTTTCTATTTTGAGCACATAAATCTGTGTTCTATATACAACCACTTTGACATGGGACCTATGTGCCTACCTGCTTTAATTTCTCTCTCAGTGAATATCCTCCAGGAAAGATCTTCCTCTTTGGCTCACTTTGAGTGGTCTGAAATTTCAGTTCAGATATGGTGAACTGATGCTCCAAGTGTCCCCTCCATTTTTTTCCAGCTGAAACAGAAGGTTTACGGGGAATAGAAAGTGCCACGGCTTTATTCTGGTCCCCTACTACCTATACAATAGTGCAACTCCATCATCTTCATCCCAGTGAGTTTTAGTGTACAGTTATACAAGTAATGACTAAGATACAGCTAGGGTGTGAACTTTCAGCAGCATCCTGAGCACTGCCTGTGATGTATGCAGGAAAAATGAGAGGCAACTAAACTCTCCGTAAAAGAGCGATGAGATACCTTGTGTGTGCAGTAAGATAAGTACACGTCGGCATGCAGCTACTGTAAAGGAGTGATACACTGTGGATTTATGACCTCTCTACTTCTCTGCATCCCCATAGCTGAGTCTCCACCAATGAAGCACTAAGTATTTCTGGCAAAAAGAGAATATTCCTGAGTTCATAACAAATTAAATATTCCTGAATACAAAGTGACCAACAATAAAATCTGATAGTAGTTTTTAAATCATCACAATGGGGAAAATTTGGTGACTCAAAGGATATAAACATTGATTTCTGAAACATTATTTATCTGGATAATAGACTCCAAAGTCTTTTCACTGGTTGTATTTCAGCTTTCCCTGAGAGCAAGAAGTAATCTTGCCGCTAGTATCAAAATCCTGCTGCAGCAGGAAGGTGCTTGATGCATGTGAAGATGTGATTATCCATAGGAAGGAGAGATCCTATAGCTGTGGTCGTGCTGGGGTGGTGTGCTGACTCAACAAAATGTCCCCTGCGAATTTGACAGCTGCGTGGTTTGCAGTTTCGGAAATCCAAGCATCTTTCTGGGTATTAGTCTGGAGGCTGTGGACAAGAAAGAAGCTGCAGAGCAGTGGATGAGGGATTAGCAAGTGTGCAGAGGTCACAGTATTAAACAATATGTAAACTCCACAATTTAGGTCCTGCTCCAGTAAACAGGGTTAGGAGTTGACCAGTTATTTTCCTCAATCTATGGCTGTCCTAGAGTCAGTGTAGCAAATAATAGTTGGTAGCTGACAGTAAGATATCTTGATCAGAAATTTGTTTTGTAAATACTTATATTTCAGAGGTTGGTTGTAACAGAGTTCATAACGTAAAAGCAGCACGCAAGCAGAGTTTGTGAGCACAAATAGATGCGATCCACGTCATCCATTCTACTCAGTTTTAGGGAGAGGAAAATAGGTCCAATACTCTCTGTTTCTCTGCTCGTTGCTTGCTGTGAATCTGTGCTTGATTAATTTAAGGTGCAGGCAGGTCAGCTTTGTATAGTTAGCTGAAGAAGCTTAAGGAGTTACTGTTTGCTAAAACTTTTGGCTATAGGCTGCTGCAACTGCTGCTGAAAGTCAGAATATGTGAGTGCTCCCAGTGCTCTTCAAGACAAATTAGTGGTGGTTTAAGCAAAGCCAACTAGGAGCTTAAATGCCAGCTGTTTCTGCTATGATGACCCTCTTACTGCTACAGAGAGGGGACCTGTAGTGCAGAGGGCTCAGGCATGTCATCTTGTCACTGCAGTTTAATACAGGAACAGGTAAAATATGATACGGCTCCCCACAGCCTCCTCCTAGAGAAACTGATGTGTTACAGTCTAGGCAAGTGGTCCATGTGGTGGGGAGGAACTGATTAACAGACTGCACCCCGAGTGTGATGGTACATAGCTCCTTTTCAAACTGTCAACCTGTCACAAGTGGGATGCCCCAGGGACTCATATTGGGCACAATGCTGCTTAATATCTCCATAAGTGATCTGGATGATGGGATCAAATGTGCCCTTGATGATGATACCAGACTGAGTGGGGAAGTGGACACTTCACAAGGGAGAAACACCCTGCAGAAAGACCTGGATAGGCTGGAAGAATGGGCTAACAAGAGCATTATGAAGTTCAGCAATGACAAGTGTGAGGTCTTGCACCTGGGAAAACATAATCCAGGAGTGCAGCACAGACTGAGATCTACCTGACTGGAGAGAAGCTCTGTGGAAAGGCAACTGGGGGACGTGGTGGACAACAAGCTCAGTATGAGTGAACAGTGTGTTGCAGCAGCAAAGAAAGCCAACAGGGTGCTGGATTGCATCAACAAGGGCACTACCAGCAGAGATAAAGAAGTTGTTATCCCACTCTACGCAGCGTTTGTCAACCCACTCCTGGAATACTGTGTTCAGTTTTGGTCCCCACAATACAAAAAATATGCGGACAGGATCCGGAGAAGAGCCACAAAGGTGATCAAAGGACTGGGAAGCCTGCTGTGTAAGGAAAGGCTGAGAGGAATGTATTTGTTCAGCCTTGAGAAAATAAGTCTTATGGGAGACCTCACGTGATGTTCCAGTACTTAGAGGGTGCCTACAAAGAAGACGGAGACTCTCTTTTTACAAGGGGTCACACGGGTACAAATTACTCCTGGAGATTCCAATTGAACACAAGAGGAAAAATTTTCACAATAAGAACAGTTAGCCATTGGAATAAACTCCCCAGGGAAGTGATGGATTCCCCAACTTTGGACAATTTTAAGATTCAGCTGGACAGGGTGCTGGACTATCTTGCCTCTACTGTGCCTTTGCCAAGAAAGGCTGGACCAGATGACCCTTGAGGTCCGTTCCAACCCGGTATTCTACAATTCTGTGATTGAAAATGAAGTGGCCTTACTTACACTTTGCCTTCTGCTGAAGGTTGCCTAGCATGGAGAGCTCTGACTCATGATTCGAGTCAAATTTGTCTGCATCCAACAAGACAAACACACCCTACCCAAGCTAGTCTTCCTCAGCTCCTTTTGTAGTCAACACAGAAATAGCTGCTGCTACAGCAGATAAGATCAAACACATAACTGATGTTTCAACATCTGGCCAGTGATTGTGAAAGGAATCTAGCCAGTCACATTGTAGCTAGATTGCAGGCATCTTCAATGAGTCCATGCTTTCACCCGGTCCCCGGTGTGCTACCGGGCGCTTTGGTAAGTCTGAGTGCAGAAACATGGACCCACAGGAGGGCAAATACAGAACCTTCTGAAAGCTTTTCCTTCTCCAACCAGTTTATTGTAGCCTGCATCTCTTCGCTGACCGAGTTGGATTAAGTATCCATGACAGGAAGTCAGGAATGTAGATTTATTCAGACTTGTTAAAATGGTGGCACACCTCCCAGGGAAGACAAATAGCCTTTTGTGAGATAATTTGCTAACACTGTTCCACCCTAACATGTATCTCTCCTGTTATCGCATGACTAATATGGACATAACCTTGCACACTTTTATCTGACATGCATACGTATGTCAGTCTGATTTGTGTCTTGCTTGGTTGGGTGAAGAAGCCAATGGACTTGTGCCCAAGCAAAACTTGTTGAATTGAGATCAAAATCTGGTGTGTGTTTTTAATTCTTTGCTCATGCCTATTTGCAATAAGTGGCTTTAGTCCACAGGAATATTTGCAGAAATGTTGTTTTTCATTTGGTCATTTCTTTGATAATATGCAGATGAATTCATGGAATAAAAGTATTTGTCATTCACTGTCAACATTACAGTAATTTCTGGTAGTCGTAATATTCTTTTGGTTAAAAGGACGGTGGGCATCTGATCAGAAATAAACCTATCCTGTGAGCAATCCTACACGACAAGTAATGACCAGTGGACAAACCTTATTCTTTCATAGCATTTTAGTAAATGCTATAGAATTCTATAGTATTTTCATTAATAACTTGATGTAAATGACAATCTGATGTAAATAATATTATTCTTATGTATCATTTATATAAGTAACATTATTCTTTCTTGGGCACTTGAATAGCGCTTATGATAAACAGGACCTACTTCTGTCTCTGCTGTCTATGTCAGTGGTCAGACAGAAGGTTTCCAAATCAATTTTGGGTTGAAACATAATTTTTTTGATTCCTTCAGAATATCTGACTTTTGCAAAATCAACCCCATTGGAAGCTGAATGCTTGTGCTTTCCAGCCCAAACCCGAAAACTTTTGATTGTGAACTTTCGGACAGAGCGCTCTATTTTTTCTCCATACAAGCAACAAGTTATGACCCCTTTACAATGAAATCCAGCCCCTCACAAGCACTAAGATCCTAATCAATGGATAAACAGCCAGCTACCGCTACGTCCTAGACACAATTTCCAAAAGTACCTACCTCCTTTTCTTCAAAGCCGAACAGATCAAGAGATCCCACAAATATTTATCAACGTTCTTGTCTCACTAAGAGGTATTTGGATTGGTTGGCATTGCTTCTCTGTTTACCCGCATGCTGAGAACAGGCAGGTTCGTGCCAGTGTTGCAATACCACCCTTCAGAGGATGCTGGCTTTCCTTTTACACTGGGATGACCCTACTCTTACAGGATAGTTTATTTGCATTCAGCTTGTTGGACCTGATAGCACAATTCTGTGCAGGAATCAGCTCTGACTTTGGCTTGTACACGTGAAACTGTTCAAACGACTCTCTCTTTTTCCAATTAATAAATAAAAGCTCTAAAACCATTAGCGTGCTGTAAAAGAAAGCAAGAGATACATGATTAGAAAGTAGATCCTTGACCAAAGTGATGCAGCAACTCCTCAAAAACAGTAATTTCTTCTGAGCATTTTAAACAGGGTAAAAATGTTGTCTCTTTGTATGAAGTTTGGTAGGGAGTAAGTCCAGATTAAACACGTATCTTAGAAGTTACTGTTCTGCAGAGACCCATGAGTCTCTGCTTTCTCCTGGCAAAGGTGAACTTAGCTTAGAATTCCTCCACTCTGCCATCTTCTTTGCCTATGACAAACTGTGTTAATCAAAATAGAAGCTTTAAATGCAATTATATGGTTATAATAGAAGAACAAAAACAACTTCTCGATTGTATTGTACCATAATATTTTTATTTTTGTGTCAAAATAACTTCAAAATGCATCTATTTGACACAATAATTGTTCTGAAAAAAAAAAATCTAAAACTGAAATTAAGTGCTTTGTTTGACCTGAATCTTTTATCATTATTTCATTTCAGTTCGTGGAAAATTCTAAGAGAAAAAATGCTTTGTTGTGATTCAGAACAAGGACTAATTTCCAAATGCTGGAATTCCCCTGAGAGAGGGAACTGCGAGCGCAGGCCAGCTCTAATCACAGCTTTCCCACTCACTGCTTCTGCAACTGGTACTGCAGTGGAAGTGGTAGAAACTGTACGGCAACTCAATGCAGAACCATTCTTGCCCTGTTACACAGATTCCTCTTTTACCGTGACCTCTGCATTTTCAGAGCACTTCTGTCAAGGTTCTTCCCATTTTCATTGCTGTGTGCCTCCACGTTCTGCAATATCCACATGCTCTGAGTATTCCCAGTGAGTATGTCTCTATTTTTTAATAATGACATTGCTGATATTTTAGTGAGGAGGGACAAGTGACTTACAAAATAAAAATCTTTTAAAGCCACAGACATTTTTTCATTCCTGACTATATAATGCATTTCCTGAGCACTGCAATTATTTTCTTCCTATAAGAGCACCTTTTAACATTAAAAAAAATATTTTAAGTCCATTTTTATATCTGATTGTGCTCCTGTTGAAAGAAAAAAAAAAAAAGTTTGTCATTTTAGTATCCAGCATATTTTAAGATCTAATATGGCTCAGGTGGATTTTCCCTGGAATATTAAGCTTGATGCTCCCTCAGCAGTACAAATCAAAAGCAACCTTTCTGGCCGTCATTAGACCTCATTGACCTACCCTTAAACAGATGTAAATCAAGAGTAAGTAAAAAAAAAAAAAAATTCTGTGGCAGTATGATTTGAAGAAGAACTAGTCCTGCTGAGTCTACATCACTGTATAATTTGGCAGCAGTCACTGCTTTGCCTGCAGATGAAGAAATTTGTTAACAAGGCTGAGCCTGAGCAGAAGTGCTTATTTTTGGCATAACATAAATCAGACAACAAGTCCTTCCAAACACAATTCACACTTTCCAGTTACTCTACACTACAAGGTGACATGGGAATTTTCACCGTTCATGATAAATCATTCCAAGAAGATAGTATGAGTGTTGGGATGGGGGGAGCAGGGGAGGAAAATGCCAATTAATAGCTGAATTACTGTGAAATAAGTACTTTTAATGGATCGGCTTTGAAGTAGTGAATAGGCTCAGGTGCAGAGAAGTGTATTCCATTGCAATGCATTGATTAAGCTAAACATGGAGAACAGATTTGCTCTATGTAGTGTAACTTATGTTCATTTCTGGTACGTCTTCATTTTAACTTACATTTTGCGTTTCCCACATATATATATACACACATATCCCACATATACATATGTATACATATATGTCTACACACACATACATTATATAGATATTTTCACTTGATGCTTATAGAAACTAACTAGTGCAGAATGTTGCTTGGAGAATTTCAGAGCACCTGGGACACAAATTTACAGTCTAACCCCGCTAAGTTATTGTAAATTAACATATTTCTTGTCATCAGTTCCCTAGTGCTGTGACCAAGTAAAAGTCCTAAGATTTGAACTTACTGAGGAGTGAGGTTGCTTCACTTATTTTCAGATGTCTACACCTCACCTAATCTTCCTGAGATCCCAAGATAGTCAATACATATGATTAATACAGACTATTCTACATGTTTATTTTATGGTAAGGTGAACTTTGCTCTAAAAGCGACCATTTTCTTCCACCAACCACCAAGGAAATGTAACTCAGATGCAGATTATGGGTACTGATGGGTACACAGAGCATAGATATGTTCTCAGTACCTTCCATCTCATTCCCGTTTAGCTGCAACAACTGAAGTCACACCATGACGAATTGTCCCTCGGGCCCCTTAGCTGATAAATTAGCTCTCAGATAGCAGAAGTAAACAAGGATTAGATCTTTGGATGCCACAGCCTGGTAGCCCTATCTGGGAAGTCAAACCACACTGACTTGAGGCTATGAGACAGCAGAAAGACCAGACAACTGGCTGACTCTGTGAAAGACAACATCTGGCAGATAGCTGAGGCAGAGAAGAGGGAGCGATGGCAAAGGCAATGTCATTAGTCTTACTGAAATCCAAAAAGACTCTGAGTCATAACCCCATTTAGGAAGTAAAACTGTTCTTGATGTGATCTAGAGTAGCTTTTGCTTTGCTACAAGCTGTGCTGGGAAGCCACTATCATTTCCAGCTAGCTGAAGAATCAGATAGGCGGAAAGTCATCTTAGACTGCCTATCTGATCAGTTGTCATGTTCTGGGCCCAGCATCCTGCAACCACTAAAACTCAAGAAAATCAGCAGTGAAAAGTGCTTAGAGGAATTATAAATTGTATACTTGGACATGATCTTGAAGTGCAGGGTGTGAACTCCAGCTTAGGGAGGAATGGGTGGAGAGAAAAATCCTGCAGGTATATTTGGTTATGATATTTTGCAAAAGGCACACACCTCAAAGCTGCTGGCAGTGTTAATTCTGCTTTGATAAGTGCTTACTGATGCAGTACATAGGGTATGGCCATACGCAACTTCAACTCTGACAACATTTCTTTGTGTGGGAAATTCCCCTGATTTGGGGCTTTTAAAGGAAAACAAGGGCTAAATTAGTCTCTGGGAGGATTACTGTCCTTTGACAGAATTTATTAAGCACTCTGAAACAAAAGTCTTTCCCTGCAGGCTTTTCCACATCTAATTATGGAGTGGGTGGGAGTGAGTTATAGCCATGTCCTATAGGAAGTAGTTGAAGGAACTTCAGGAGAAGAGATAGCAACTTTTATCCGCACTAAACCCATAAACAAATACAATATAGTAATTTGTGAAATCTGATCAAGGAGCTGGCTGTACTCCTTATTCCCAGCACGCTTTGAAAGGTCTGCATCTCTATCATATCATCTCTCATTTATAGCCATCTACCTGATTCATTCAATCCAGCACTGTGTGACTGTCACCACCCTGAAGTAATGCCAAGAATAAAGTTGAATTGCATCAGGCCATCACAGTGTCTCACTGGAGCCTCTTGTCCAAGACAAAGCATTAAATGCAGATTAAAATACGTCAAATTGTATTTAAACTTAGGTTTTCATGTATTTGTTTGCATATGCACACAATATGTGTATTATTTAATACAGATACATATACAATGTACATACATATATTACATACATGAAAACATATGTGTATTGATATATACATATATGCCATAAATATTCATGAGTACATTACCAACGACAGCCTGATTATATGTGTATATATAGATAGAGGTATGTGTGAATATATACATACACATATTTATATTTGGGCACATAAAAGTACACCATATAGGTATCCGTATCTTGAATTATGGCCATAGCTTCATGCAGTGGTGTCTGCTTGTCCAAGATTATGCCAACTCACAAACACACGAGCGCTTGAAAATCTTGACCTGCTAAAGGATATGTGAAACACATATGCACATAAACAAACACACATGGACAGATTTATATGTTAGAGTGTATGATGGTGTCTAAACATTTACACACACACATGCATGTCTTTGCATGCATTTTGGAAGCAAAATATTAATGATATTAATGCTTTTGCTTTCATTATTTTTGTTTGCCAAAAAACCTTCCTTGAAAGGCAAGGTTATTAATTCATGTGAGGGGGGTTTTTTTGTGACAAAGCAGCAACAGAAGCTGTGAGATTTAAGCAAACATAAAAAAATGTCATCTAATAGTCCATCAAACAGCTCTTGTCACACAGATAAACCTTTTATCTCTCTCTCCAGATTGTAATCGGGGGTACAGTTTGCATGTTTCTTGTGTCACTGCAGCAACCAATTCAGCTGGGATTCCCTATGCCCTGGGAAATAAACTCATTTTAACCCAAATGAGCATTTCTGGGTCTTGTTTTATCTTTTCACATTAAGATGTTGATTATTATTTGTTTGTCAAGACAGTAAGAGTGCATTTTCTCACCAAAGGGGTGGGTTGCAAAGCAGATTGTATCTGTTTATTCGGAGACTTCTGTATGCAGAAGAAAACCAAAACACTTTCTGGGAAATGTGGTTGTCAGACAAAGTTTTCATTGTGGTTAAAAGACCATTTGAAATACTCTGAAAATGAGGCCCAAAGGGTAATACGCCAACACTTCTATTACTTAAAAATTCAGCTTATAGTTTTCAGAATCTTTTCTACTATCCAAATAGATTCATGACAGTCTAAAAGAAATTCTGAAATTTCAAATTCTATCATATTCTTACAGTATTTGTGTTGTGTACTAAATTGTGTATTCAACTTTGGCTGTGCACAATCCTGATTTTGCAGTCATAATGTTGCTCACACAGTGTGTTGCTCACACTGAAGACACAAACCAAGTGACAAATATATCATTGTCTCAAGTTAAGGCTTAAGTCTGAAAATATAAAAATGAAACCTTTATATCTTGTTTTTATTGTGAGTCTCATGGTTCTTGAGGATTGGTTCAATAGCCTTGGTTTCTAAAATTGTTTATATCAGCTTTCATTCTGCTGATTCTAATTTCTAGCTTGCAAGTTGTTGGCAAGTGTTTTAAAAAAAGAAGACCTTGGGCTATGTCTATACTTGGGCTAGGGAGCAAGGCTTGAGCGGATTCCTAGATGATTCTTACCCAGACAACTACCTCTGCCTTGGGCCATTTCACTTGCTTGTGGGAGATGAATAAATAAAATTCCACATTTATTATTTTTAGCATTTCTTATTTTCTCTTGAGTATTTGGATGCTTAGGCATGCGCTCTTGAGCAAAGAGAAGAGAATGAGCATTTGGACATCACCTGCTTAGTGATGTCCCCAGCGCAGACCTCGAGAGCTGATTTGGTAGCCCTCCTCTCTGCTCATACACATGGGAGAAACAGGAACTCTTCAGCATATGATTCTTGTGATGTGTTTTCACATTTACTTTCAGATGAGATGGTGCCTGGTGATACATCTCCCTCCTCCAACTCGGGAAGGTTAAGCTGGCCTAGGCTGGACATGTTATGGAGCAGTAACTGGTTACCTTTCCTTACCACAAGAGGGGATTTCCCTTCTCTCCTCTCTAACTGATTGAAGAGGTTTTTTAGGAATTTTCTTTTCCTTAAGCATTGTTCTTATTAAAAATAGTTCACCATCTTAGGCCATAAAAGAAATTCTCTTCTGATCAGGCCTCCTGCCTCCAGCAATTAAATAAATAGCATCCGTTTGATGTAGCAAATGTGAAAGCTGCATGTTTACTTCTTCACTTTGAAAAAAATATATAATAGCAGCAACTTTTTTTTACCCAAGGTTCATGTTGTTGTAAAATAAACAGATGTTGGGGGGGGCAGGGAAATGTATACATTATAAATGTTTAAAATACTCTCAGTCACCCTGATTAACAAGCATAACAAAGGGTGATAAGGAAACAGAAGACTTCAGAAGTCACTGACTTTGTTTTTGTTTTGTATTTTCCACTGTAAAATGTCCAGCATTGCCAAAAAAATGAAACCAACTTTGAAAACCAGGCATCTGTTTTCAGAGTCTTTGAGACTGCAAACATGAAATGTAGGAAACCTATAAGAAAAGACCCTAGCAAAGACCCCACTCTCAACATGAAAATCCATAAGAGAATCAAATAAAAAATTTTACAAACAAAGGTTCCTCTTTAAAGCAAATATTTTTATGGAATATATGTGACCCTCAGGTTTCAAACCTGAGCTCACCCATAGCAGTTCACAAAGACCTTCTCGAGGGACTCCCAGCTCAGCACCTCCTTGTACAACTGCACAAAGCAGATATTTAAGTCTGCTCTGGTGTAGTCATATTCCTACATCACTGACCTATCTAAGCATCATGTAGTGGGGGATTAAGTGAAGTGATTAAGTTTGCTCACCTTATTTGTCCCTCTCTTTCTCTCACACTCTGAGGAAGTAGAAATGAAAAGCCAGGGTCGAGCATCCCAGTGCAGACTCCTATTGTTTCCAACCTCAGCATAACAAATCCATCAGACATTTATATCTGGGCCCCACACGGATCTGTAGCTGGTGTGATTAACACAGCCCCACTGATGATCATAGAAATTGGTTACCTGTTAAAAAGCAAGCCAGTCATGGCCATGCTACCCTTTTAATTTCTTTGGACAGTGTTTATGTGTGTTGACGAATCTTTGAGGACGTGGCGTAAAACTCCACTGGAGTACACAGGCCTCCACTGGCTTTGGAACAAGAGCCAAGGCAGTTTCACACTCCTGTGACCTGTCATTGGCATTCTTGTCACACATGCATTCCCTCAGTCTTCTCCTAAGTTACTCTTTTAATACATACAAACTTGAATTGTTAGATACCTTTCCTTGGAATTATTTTTTTGCTTGATTTTCCTTCCTTGAGTAGACCCGACTCATGCATGCATTTTCTAACATGTGACTTTGCAGACACTGAACACATGGACAATCCCTTTTTATTATACAGAGCAAGTATGCAAGTAAGGAGAGCTGTACACGTTTTCAGGACAGCGCCACAATTGAGTTTTTTGTGCAGCCTTTTTATTTCCTCGTATCATTACACTGTTTAACCATGTACTAAATGTTTTACCAGCTTCTGTATTTTACATGGCACATCAGTTCAGTGATATGGCTAGTTTTAGTTTTAATACTTAATTTATAATTACCTAGTTGTTATTATTATTGAGTATTTTTTACTACTCTTGAAGGTTCAGGCTTGACTGAACAAAAGTGGAATTTGTCGCACTGTAAAGTACGTGTTATTACAAAGCAGCAGAAATAGCTCTTCTATGAAAGAGTGGCATTAAAGCTTGAAGTGGGAAAGTTGACTACACTCTGATCTGTATCTGACACATTTACCAAGAAGATGCTATGCATTTAATGAGCAAGTTCTTCCTGAGTTTGAAGACCACCACCTCAACTTGCAATTGTTCCTGTCCTTTTAGACCTCAGTGGGCTGCTATATTGTTCCACTTCACTTGACAAAAAAAAAAAAATTTGAAAAAAAATAGATATCTAAAATGATGTTATATGAACTTCCCCTTAAGTAATTTACCTGTACAGGCAATGGAGATAGGTGGTTGCGAGACCAGCAGGGCAATGCCTTATCCATCTGAGACCCTAAACTTAGATGCTAGTACGAAGTTAGGGAGCACTTCCATCTGGCCTTCTCCAAAGGTGTTTCTTTCCACTGAGTAGTCATCTTGGGCATTATCTGAGGAAGTTTACTACACACGTAATGCACAGACAGAAGTTAGTGGTAGCATTTAGACTGGATACTACATATCATGGCTCAAAGCTTCCTGACATCAAAATCACTCCTATCTACTGAAGCATGGTGCCTTTTTCCTTCGAACAGCAAACTTTCCAGTTGAGTTGCATGTTTTATTGATGTTTATTTGTTTAATGTGGAAATTTACAGAAATTATAAGCATCAGGCTCGTTTCAGCTAAAAAGATCTCTCCTGATAAAAAGGAGAAAACATCCAGCAGATTAGTTCTGAGGTGTAGAAAAACTCCTAAATAATTCTTCATTTTTTAGCAAAGTATGCACATGTCCTGCTGCATGTGTAAGTATTTCCCTTGTAAACCATGATTTTTAGCAATTTTTAACATATTTGGTGAGCTGTCTCAGAAGGAACACTGAACCTTACTCTCTCCTGCTGCCCGTATTCACCATTTCTCAATTGCAAAACCACAGGTTTTGAATGCTCTGTGCTTCCATGCACTGACAAGAAGACAGGAACGTGCAAAAATAGAATGTATTTTTCATACCACAAGACCAGAAAAATTAAAGGAAAACTAGAAGTTGCTGGAGAGAAGGTCAGTGAGGATGTGGGGACAGAAAATCCTTAAGGTTACACTTACTCCTTTTCCTGGTACAAGCAGAAGGAACATAAATCTGGCAGCTGCCTCTCAGAGGAGCTTGGAGGAAGCATGACATGGACTGTGGGTCAGCCAGGAGCACAGATGATACCTCTGCTGAACTGTATGGGTTTCGATGATATTAAAATGTATAGCTCAGGGAGAAGCTACTGCTTTACAGAAACTAGTGAGACCCGGGGTTCAGATTCATAACCTATGTAAATTGTTCACATAATCTGATGATGATTTGCACCCTTAAAAGTCTGGCACAAATTTGTCTTCATCAGCTGATGCTCAGTAATAGGCTACGAGTTTACGCCCCGTTGAAAGTTTCCCTCTTGGACTTACTTTCCCTTACCTTAACAGATAGAATATTTATATTACCTGTCCATATAAAAACATAAGCTATATTTAGAAAATAAAACTTGCTATATTTTTACTTTAAAAAATGGCTATATCTTTACAGATTGGAAATGCATATATACACGTGTAATATTGCATATTTAAGACTTGCTAAAAATGTAATTTCCACATGCATGAATAATTGTTTTCAAGTGGAAATCTACCTCTCCTAAATCGTTCAGGGTTAGAAAACTGTGCTTCAAAGGAATTTGGTATGCCCTCTTCTCCTTTGAGATTCAAACACTGGAGCCAGGACTGAAAACCAAGGTATTTCAGGTGTCTGCATTTAAAAGACTTTGTTTATGTTAAGGCTTAGGTCACCTTAGCAGGTATGTTTTAATGAAAACATTACCTCTCTGTGACCTTTGGGATTTGAAGGTGAAAATGCAGTCACTGGAAAAAGGAATCCTAGTTGTCATGGATGAAATCTTCAGCGTTAAAGACATTGTTTCTCATCCTTGTGAGCGACTTAGTGCAACTAAAGTTTGCTCAGTTTACAGAAGAGGGGGCAGGGTGGCTTCTGACAAGTTGTCTCCGCTAGAAAATTCCAAAGCATTAGCAAAATTAAGGAATGGCTTAAAAATATTTTAAGACAGACCCTCAAAATGAACGAGTCAAATTTTTCACTACATAACTGAAACTCAGTCTGCACTGCTCAAGTATAAATAGAATTTGTGCTGATATCTGTATTTTACAGGATATTACCCAGTTATTGGTGATCTATTTTACTCCCTGTTGCTCAAGGAATAATTTCCAGTCATTACAACAAAATAAGGTAAAGTTACATAGCAATAACACACTTTCTGTAAACACAGTAATTTATAAATTATGTCAGACATCTGGGACAGAGGTTTCTTATGTTAAATATTAAATCTATTTAGCAGTTTATTCATAACATATTTGCAACTTCAAAAAGAAAGGAAGAAAGGAAAGAGAGCAGGTTTTTCCTACATTTTTTGCATTAGTGAAACCGACAGCCCTTGTGCATTTTCAATAAGTCAATTGAAGTAAATGACTTTTTACAACCCTTGTTAACTTCAGTTGTCACCAGGATGTCATCAACAAGATATTCATTGCATTTCCAACTGGTTCTTTTAAGTACAATAACATCAAAATTGTTGAAATCCAAAACTTTGTTTTCTCTTGCAGGCGACAGGGATGGTGGAAAGAATCTGTTGGTTCCCTAAATTCAGGTCAAGGCAAAGTGGGAGGAAAAAAAAGCTAATGTTTCAAAATCATCATTTTACACTAGTTTAAAAGCCTGAGTGATGAGCGAAATACATCATATTTCCACTCAAGTCTTGTGCCATCTGAACAGAAAGATGAGTTTGGGAGCCTTTCTCATGTTACTTATCTAAAACAAAATCCAAAACAAAACAGGTCTCAGCAACATGTATCTCCTGGTATTTGAGGGAGCACTGTTGCGGGAGGTGAGCAAACAGACTGCATTTCTCTCTGAACTGAAGCTCACTCTGTCCAGCCATTTCCCAACTTGGAGAGGAGCCAGTCTTAAGCTGAAAGTGACACAGAGACATTAGTGCTGTTGAAAAGCATACCATGGACACTGAGGATATGTCTGCATCGTCAATGCTTGCAGGCCCCCTGAGCAAAGCTCTAGGATAGCTTGCTCTGAGGACTGCTTTCTATAAACAGAATAGGTAAGATCACACCAACTTTGGGTGCCTCCTTTCCTACGTAATTCCAGCAGATCTTCAACACAGCGCACATCCTCATGCCCAAACACCCTGGCAATATCCTTAGGTGGCTACAACATTCTGGCTTCCTCTTTGGTGGGCTGTGTTCCCACGTTATTTTGAGCAGTTCAAAGTCTCCACACATGTAAAATTAATTGCACCTCTGGGCTACCAAGGTTCCTGATGGGACTGAAAGGCCATGCTGACCACGTGCAGTCTAGCATGGTTGTGTGTAGTCCATCTGGGAGAACAGTCTGAGCAGCGTGGACAAAGCTCTTGCTGTAGCCCTCAGCCTAGGACATGGATGGCTGTGTGGAGCGGATGACCTTCGCACTGTGGATGCTGCCAGTGTCAGAGTCAATGGCTGTGCCTCTCCTACACCAGCCCCAAGTTGCTTCTCCAGTGTGCAAGGCTGCTTTTCTCTGAGGATGTGGTCTTGAGGAGATACATGCTGTTTTGGCACATGGGTGCTGTTCAAGTAAAGGACTAAGCAGTTTGCCACAACTCTCACATATGAAGACCAGCTGAGTTCAAGCATATCTCTGTGCCTTCAACAATCTTCTTTGCCTTTTTCATTCTACCACACACTAAGTTACTGGCTACAGTGATTCTCCTGTGGGAATTCCTAAATACCTTTTCTACACTAAATATAGAATAAATAACAGAGTTCTACAGAGCACTTCACTGATGCAAACTTGAGACCACTGATATCTCCTCAGTAGATCGTGGATGTGAAGTTTCTGCTATGAGATTTCTGGCACATGTATGTGGATTTAATTTGAAGCAGGAATACTTTGCAGTCCCCCTTTCTTCCATATTTCAAATAGATTTCTTGATAATTCCACCAGAACAGAGGAGTGGTAAGAAGCGCTTGCTACAAGGCTAGTTTAAAGGAAAGACGGGGATAGGAAGAGGGATGAGTCAGGCAATGAGACCTGGTCCTAAGGGGTACAGAAGGTGAATGGACAAGGCCAAGCTAGAAAAGCAAAGGATCACCCAATACAAGGGATGTAACCAGTTGGGCTGCAAATAATTGTGCACTTTCAGCCACAGCTGTGTCCCACTACCAAGTCCATGCCCATGTGAAGGTCATTTTGTCTGCCTGTAGACTTTCAATGTAGCTCCTGTTCTGCTCCCCCTGAGACCAGCTTTTGGGTAAGAACATCTTTCTGCTTCAGATTTCTTGATCTGGAAAATGGACTCACTTTCTAAACTATTTCTGTGTCCTGAATGAATGCCTGCTTCGGCCATTATAGCTCTGATACCAGGAGTAGGTAAAGTTCTTCCATGGTTTGAGTCTGGGAAAGCAAGAATCAGAGGCTATACCTAGAAGGTGAGCTGAAAGGAGGTGAAAAGAGAGAGGACAGCTCAGACAAGGTTAAGATGTGACTCCAACACATTTAGCTTGAAAGTAGCTTCCTCAGGCATTGCTGACAAGTGGGAGTTTAGCAGAGTTATAATTTTGCTCCTCTAGTAAGCTTTACAGCTTGGGCTTTTCTCTGCACTGTCTTGCTTGCACTACCCAAACAAGTTAGCTGGAATTAGCTCAGAGGTATCCACACGCGGTGCAGTCACACCTTGTCCTGCCCTAAGTCACAAGAATGGAAAATATCTACAGCTTCTTCCTGGAATGAGAAAAATAGCCTTTCTCAGTTCATTAAGGTCAGGACATTGCTGGAAGCTGGAAGAGGCAGGAAGTTTTAACTTTGAACCTTCTTTATACAAGGGAAAAGAGTTCTTTGTGTTTGGCTGGAGAACAACAAAAGTCTTTGCTTTAATAACATTCTAATAATATGTAATATTATGTACATTTGGCTAGTAAAATGCACCACAAATTACTTTCGTGTAACACTTGAGACTAACATTATAAGAAAGGAAGTCCAGTGCTTGGCCAAATATGCAAGTAGCTGCCACTCTGAAGCAGGATTTGAGATCAGTGTATTATCTTCTCAGGATTAAAGAGGTGGCAGTAAAAAATAGGAAGCCATAATTAAAAAGACCTAAATATTTAAGAGCATTTGTGGTAGAACTCCTCACACATGACACAGATTAGTGTGCTGCCCAGACATAAAGAATCAGGGAGGTGAAAAGAGCAAAGAATTTGAGCTTGTTGTAAATCTGACTGAATTGTATAGGCAAAATTGCGTTACCTGGAGAAGTCGTATGGTGGTAGTCCAGGCAGAACTACCTCCTTCAAGTAATTTCCATGACAGTGAATTCATAAGTGCACCCATTCTCTTGGTTGCCTTTCAAGTCTATTGTAACACTCCTGGAGGCTTCAGTGGCATTTGACTTTGGTTTTCATTTGAATTCACCCACAATTTTGCCATCAGCCTTGGTGTAAACAAGATCAGGATCTAAATCACTGGGGTAGGTTTTCAGCCAATATAAATTACCTTCATTACAAGATAGGGCTGTAGCAATTCCACTTCCAAGCTGCAACAATTTGCACCATGGAGTTATGACAACTCTGCCTTAAGGGCAGGATAAATTGCCCTATACAGCAATGGCATTTTTTTATCTGTAGATCTGCCCCTTGTTTTAGAAACTCAGGTGGAGCTTGCAGTCATGTGCATTTAACACTTCTTTCCATTCTGTTGAAGCCAGCAGCACTTTTGTCACTCACATCAGCAAGGATAAAATTCAGATCTTACTCAAATAATTGGAGAAAAAACATCTATATCAAACCATGTGTTTCAAAAGAGAAAAAAATATCAAGCTTATATCATCAGCTTTGAAAAATAATCTGCACTTTATTTACTGGTGGTGTGGTTACAGATAGCAAGAGGACAAGTTTTAAAGTTATTAAAAACATTAAATGCTTATCTCTGACCTGTCCTTTTTATTACTTCTATTAAAAAAATGATAAAACAATAATAATTAAAAAAACACCTTCCCAGAAATAGATTCAGGGAAAAAAAAAAGAAAAATCAAAACACTCATCTGCCAAAGACATATGCTTACATGAGCTGAAGGTTGATGTCAGATAAATTTTACTGAAGAGGAGATTTACAAACATGATGTAACTCTGACAAGCTGGGCTTTGTATCTTGGCAAGGGAAAGTTTAAGAAAATACCCATGTACACAGACACACACACAAACAAACACGCATATATATTATATGTTGGATTTAAAGGTTTATTACTCCAGAAAACTTATTGAAAGATATTATGTGTCTCATCTTGTCTCTGTTTAAAAATAGAGCACTTATATGTGATTTTATTAGCTTGTTTTAGGATTACCTTAATCCTGCCCAAAATTTTTTACCACTTCCCCACAGTGCAATTTACAATGGTAATCTGTTTATGAAGGTTGATGTTAGAATAACTGTAAATATCTTTCCAACAAAACCCAAACAATAAAAACAAAGACTACAGCTTAGGGGAGCTTTGGTGTGCTGAAAACCAAGCTCAGTTAAGCAAATCCTGCAATGGATAACACTCCACATCATGTCACTGAGCCATGGGAAGTTGCAAAGTGTGGGATAAACCCAAAGAAACTTCTCTTTGCTGGGAAAATCCTGCCCTCATTTCATTTTCATGTGGTCTTATTGGTATAACTGAGGATGATTTGGATCCTTATCTGGTTATCCACATAGATGTAGTTATTTATCTTAAAGATGAAAATAACTTAGATTATTTTTTATTTTGTTTTGAGAAGATTTTGCAGAACTTTTTTGAAATTATTTTAGTATGGTCCTTATTTCATAAGCCTCCATGTTGTACCAAGGTGTCTGAGTCCTCTCCTGTCCTGGTCAGAGAGAGATAAGGTTGTGTTACATCCCCTATTTAATCAATGTATACAGATTTCCTTTACATGGAAATAGGGAATGAAGAGATCTATGTCTACTTGGGACTTGTGTCTGTACAGAACCACAGAATGGCAGAATCACAGAACAGTAGGGGTTGGAAGGGCCCTCTGGAGATCATCCAGTCCCA